>PVJS01033471.1:0-22147 GCA_004027185.1 Glis glis | reverse complement strand
CCCTATTTTTTTATACTTTATTTTGAAACTGGGTCTCACAAAGTTGCGGAGGGCCTCACTAGGTAGAGAGAGAGAGAGAGACAGGGAAATAGAGAGAGAGAGCTGAGGCTGGCCGCGAACCCGGATCCTCCAGTCTCCGCCTCCCAAAGTACTGGGATTACAAGCGTGCGCCATCACTCCCGGCTAAATTATATATATTTTTAAAAACCCACATAAGCCAGGTGTGGTGGCACACACCTGTAATCCCAGTACTTGAGAGGCTGAGACAGGAGGATTACAGGTTCAAGGCCAGCCTCAGCAACTTAGTGAGACCCTGTTTCAAAATAAAAGAATAAAATAGGGCTAGGGATTTAGCTCAAAAGTAGAATGCCCCTGGTTTCCATCCCCAGTACCACGCACATACACACAAAAAACCCCACATAATGAAATTTCTTTTTTATTTTTAATCATGGTAAAATACACATAAAATTTTACTATCCTAACCATTTTCAAATGTATAATTCTATAGTGTTAAGTATATTTACACTATTATACAACCAATCTCCAGAACCTTTTTATCTGGCAAAAATAAAACCCTATACTCATTAAACAACTCCCCATCTCCCTCTAACCCCAGTCCCTGGCATTTTCTCTCTCTATGAGTTTGACTACTCTTGCTACCTCATATAAGTGAAATCATATAGTATTTGTCTTTTTGTGACTAGCTTATCTTACTTATCCTATAGCCTCAAAGTTTATCCATGTTTTAGCATGTGTCAGAGTGTCCTTTTTTAAGGATGGACAATATTTTGTTGTTCTGTATGTACTACATTTTGTTTATCTATTCATCCAGCAATAGATATTTGGGTAGTTCCCACCTTTTAGCTAGTGTGAATAATGTCGCTATGAGAGGGTGTGGTGGTGCACGCCTGTAATCCCAGTACTCGGAAGCCTGAGACAGGAGGATCACAGGTTCCAGGACAGCCTCAGCAACTTAGCGAGACCCTCAACAACTTAGTGAGACCCTGTTCCAAAAAGAAAAGGGGCGGGGGGATTGGGGATGTAGCTCAGAGGTTTAATATTCCTGGATTCAATCCCAAACACCAAAAAGAAATTAATAATGCTATGAACATGGAAATATCTCTTTAAGACCCAGTTTCAATTCTTTCAGAATATTCAGAAATGATTAACTGTAGGATCATGTAGTAATTCCATTTTTAATTCTCTGAGGAATTTGAATACTGTCTTCCATGTGGCATACTGTTTTACATTTCCACCAATAGTGCACAAGGGTCCTGATTTCTCCACATCCCTGTCAGCACTTGTTAGTTTCTGGGTTTTTTGTTTGTTTGTTTTTTTTTGCGGTACCAGGGATTGAACCCAGGGGCATACCCCCGACCCTATTTTTCATCCTTTTACTTTTGAAACTGGGTCTCGCGAAGTTGCGGGGGGCCTGATTATGTAGCTGAGGCTAGCCGCGAACCCAGATTCTCCGGTCTCCGCCTCCCAAGTACTGGGATTACAAGTGTACGCCACCACACTTCACAAGGTATACCCCATAGTGGTCCTGATTCACATTTCCTTAATGATTAACAATGTTACATATCTTCTCATACATATAGCAAAATATTATAGTCACTAAAAAGAAAGAGGAAGCCTTGTATGTATGAATACAAAACACTCTAAAATGTATCATTAAATGAAAAAAGCAAGGTAATAAACACTTTCAGAGTATGCTATCTGTTGTGTTTTAAAAACAGGAGGTGAGCCAGGTGTGGTGGCACACACCTGTAATCCCAGTACTTGGGAGGCTGAGACAGGAGGATCACAGGTTCCAGAACAGCCTCAGCAAGTAGTGAGACTCTCATCAACCTAGCGAGACCCTATTTCAAAATAAAACATAAAAGAGGACTGGGGTGTAGCTCAGAGGTAGAATCCCCCTGGGTTCAATCCCCAGTACCACACACACACACACACACACACACACACACACACACTCACTCACAAAAAAAAAACCCAGAGGTGAGAAGAAATATCAGATGTATAGGTGTTTATATAAATTTAGGATAGTTCTGGAAGGTTACAGAATAAACTATAACATGGATTAACTACAGGCAAGGACACTGGGTGGTCAAGGAACAGAGGTAAGAAGACTATTTGTCACTTTTCTTTTTGTGCCCTTTGAATTCAAAACTATGTGCATTTATCACCTGTTCCTAAAAATAAATAAAATCAAAACTTAAAAACTAATAAAGAGAGGAAGTGATAAAGTGAGTGTGACAAGCTGTTAATAATTGGCAAATCTGGGTGAAGAATCCAGGCATGGTGGTGTACACCTTTAATCCCAATACTTGGGAGGCTGAGACAGGAGGATCCCAGGTTTGCAGCCAGCCTCAGCAACTTAGTGAAGCCTTCAGTAACTCAGTGAGACACTGTTTCAAAATAAATAAAAAACAGGGCTGGGGGTATAGCTTAGAGGTAGAATGCCCCTGGATTCAATCCCCAGTACCACAAAAAACAAAAACAAAACAAAACAAAAAAACCAGGTGAAGAATGTATGGAAGTTATCTATACTCTTCATGCAATACTGAAAATCCGAAATTATTTCAAAACATAAGTTTTTTAGCTGGGTGTGGTAGCACACATCTGTAATCCCAGAACTTGGGAGTTGAGAAAGGAGGATCGCAGATTCAAGGCCAGCTGCAGCAACACAGTGAGACCCTCAGTAACTTAGACCTTGTTTCAAAAATAAAAAAATAAAAAGGGCTGGGGGTGTAGCTTGGAGGCAGAATGCCCTTGGGTTCAAATCCCCAGTACCAAAATAAATAAATAAAAAAATAGGAAATATAAAGGGCTAGGGGTATGCCTTGGAGGTAGAATGTCCCTGGATTCAATCCCCAGTATGAAAAGAACACAAAAAACAAAAAAAAAGACAAATTTTTAAAAATAAATTAAAGACTACTGGAGGGGAGGAGAATGACTCATAAAAGAGATTGTATGTAAGACATTTTTGTACCAGTAGGGAAACCATTTAACTAGGTTAGAGATTGTATGTTGAGGAAGAAATAAGTAAGACTGGATTGGCAAAAGAGGCTAAAGTATTGAAGGAACTGAAAGTCACACTGAGGGATTTAGATCTGATACAGAAAGGAAACGCAAGCTGCTGAAGGTTTTAGTGCATGAGAGGAACATTGGGAAAGATATTTATCATCAGGCTTGAATAACTGTGAAATCTCAGTTCAATTTTCAAAATTTTGCTTCTTTTCTTCCTTTCAGACACTTCAAAAGGGAGGTGATATGAGTCTAACAACACAGAAGGAAATAAAATGCCTGTGATTAAAGTGCTTTAATATGATTAGCCTTTTGGACCATTCCTCTGGGGACTCAAAGGCAGAGCTTAGTGCCCAGAATCAGTGTTAGAAATTAGTTCAGGCCCATACATGTGTGACCCTTTACTTAAAAGACTTGTGAGGTCATCCTCAGTTATCAGCCTCAATTATTAATTCCTGAAAGGTGGTATATGAAATATTTAGGGTTCAATGTTAGGGAGAAATACCAGATCTTAATTAGCAGGATTTGGGGATATTTAATGCTTGCACAGGACAGAATGTCTATTGCAAGTGGATTGTAGTTTTTAAAAAAGCAATCTGTTCTAACTGTGGTATAAGCTAATTTCTAGAATGTGCAGTTAAGGTTCTAAAATAATTTCCCATGAATTGTCACATCCCCTTCTCTCCCTTGCCACTACGGTCTGTGAATAACAAGTAGCACTCACATGCTGCCAGGAAGGGACAAAAAAAGATGAATGGGTCTCTGAGCTGCAGTTCTTGTACCCAGGACCATTGGTTAGCTTGCACAGCCACAAGAAACAAAGCCTACCTTTCTAAGGAGTGAAGGAAGTTAGAGATGCTATTCCGCAGGCTCACATCTGCCACATGAAGAGCCCCACACACAACGCCCAACATCGTGTCAGGTCGCTCTGCCTGAAAGGAAGAAAAAGAGAGCATATCAAAAGCATGGTCACCGAACAACGTGGCCCTTCAATTGAAATCAGAAGAAACGAGTGAATAATGAAAATCTCCACCCTTACTATTGCCCAGTTGACTTTTGAGATAAAAATGAACACATTTACTGTTAGAATTTGAATAGAAGTACCATGTGAACAGAGATGAAAAACAACTTTCCTTCTACCCTCCATAAGATTTCCACTGGGACAATCAAAGAACAGCTCAAGAACGGGCTTTTGTCAGAAATAAATTTAAAAAGGTACAAAGATTTAGCCAGGCATGGTGGCACACGCTTGTAATCCCAGTACTTGGGAGGCTGAGACCGGAGGATCCGGGTTCGCGGCCAGCCTCAGCTACTTAGTGAGGCCCACCACAACTTCGTGAGACCCGGTTTCAAAATAAAGTATAAAAATTAGGGCCGAGGGTGTAGCTTGGAGGTAAAACGCCCCTGGGTTCAATCCCCAGTACTGCAAAAAAAAAAGAAAGAAAGAAAGAAAGAATAAAAAATAGGATTGGGGGTGTAGCTTGGAGGTACAATGCCCCTGGATTTAATCCACAGTGCCACAAAAAAAAAAAAGGTACAAAGACTTAGCTATTGATATTCTAAAAGAAAACGGTATATAGTCAAAATGTAGATCTTTAGACAATTTACATGAATCCAATAATTTTATGCAGAATTTTGGATAATTTAGAACAGCCTGGCAGTTGCTTCAAGAACAAGAAATGACTGTTGATTTAAATTAGGTTCCTAAGCCGGGCGTGGTGGCGCAAGCTTGTAATCCCAGTACTTTGAGAGGCGGAGACCGGAGGATCCGGGTTCGAGGCCAGCCTCAGCTACTTAGTGAGGCCCTCCTCAACTTCGTGAGACCCGGTTTCAAAATAAAGGATAAAAAATAGGGCCGGGGTTGTAGCTCGGAGGTAAAACGCCCCTGGGTTCAATCCCTGGTACCGAAAAAATAAATAAATGAATGAATGAATGAATAAATAAATAAATAAATAAATAAATAAATAAATAAGGTTCCTAGGCCGGGCGTGGTGGTGCACGCTTGTAATCCTAGTACTTTGGGAGGCGGAGACCGGAGGATCCGGGTTCGCAGCCAGCCTCAGCTCTCTCTCTCTCTCTCTTTCACTACTTAGTGAGGACCTCCGTAACTTCGTGAGACCCGGTTTCAAAATAAAGTATAAAAAATAGGGCCGGGGGTGTAGCGCGGAGGTAGAACGTCCCTGGGTTCAATCCCCGGTACAGAAAAAAAAAAAAAAAAGGTTCCTCCTATGTGCATTTAGTAAATACAGAAGTTGGCATCTCTGAACCAGATTGAAGATCAAATGAAGAAAGAGAATGCAGCATTGCAATCCCTGCAGGCCTCTCTTCAAGTATACCCCAGGAAGTAATACTAGAACACATCAAATAGTTATGTAGCACAGGCACAAGAACACAAGGCACAAGTTTTTTCCCCCAGTTCTGGGGATCGAACCCAGGGATTCATGCATGCTGGGCAAGTGCTGTACCACTGAGTGACCTCCCCAGCCCAGCACAAGAACTCTTACAGTACTAAAACCACCCTGACTCCTAGATTTTTCCAGGTAGATCAGGAACCATTTATATTAGAATCTAATAAATTTCAAGTGGCTGGGACTGATCACACCACAAGCTATAAAAGCCCAATCCCAGAGGCTGTTTATGTAAGAGGAGAAATACACACCTGCACTTTTTCTGCAATTAGTCTGTCCAGCCAACCAGTGTCAATTCTATTTGATTGAAAGCTTTCAGTCTCTAACAATTTGATCAGGTACTCAACTGTAGTTCGAAAGTCACCCCGAATAGATAGCTCCTTCAAAGCTACCACCATATTTCTGAGGGAAGAAGACAAATAGTTTCAGCAACAATTGTTTTAGTGGTTTCCAATCATTTTAAAGAACTGTTTCATTCCTTTGGAATCCGAGGAGGGAGAGTAGAGGGATAGACAATTCCAAGAACAAATGAGGGCGAACATGTAAGTAGGCTCATTCACGTGTGATGCACATGGAAGAATTTGCAAGAAGTCAGTTGAGTTATGAATTCTGACTGTTATTATCATACAAGTATCAGCAAATAATACATGCTTCATTATTTAGAGTACAGAACAAATTATAGGCATCCACCCTCAGCTTCCACTTATTTGGCATCTACCACTCCATTAATGTATTGTTGACTAGAATTAGGGCATTCATTTTCCCCATCCTTGTATCTTATTTATTAAGATATGTTTTAATCCTTATACCTTATTTATTATATGTATAATTTACATGAACAAGATATATTTATTTTAAGTATATAGTGACGGGCATAATGGCACATGCCTATAATCCCAGTACTTGGGAGGCTAAGACAGGAGGGTTGCAGGTTCAAGGACAGCCTCAGCAACATAGCGAGACTCTCAGCAACCTAGTAAGACCCTGCTTCAAAACAAAAAATAAAAAGGGCTGGGGGTGTAGCTCAAAGGTAGAATCTCTCCAGATTTAATCCCCAGTACCACATACACACACCCCAAAAAAGCATATATTTCAATGACTCTTGACAAATGCTAATACTTTAAAGGTTTCCCTACAATGAGGCAACTGGGTACAGATATCAGCCTGACAATGCATGTGAGAGGGTTTGTAAGCTGCACATTAGACATCTGTGCAATGACTTGCTCACTTTTATTCCTTCCCAATTAAATATAAAACAATCAAATTTTAGAAGAATATCAAATACTATGAGGTTTTTCCTGTATATCCTGCACAGAAAAGGTACTTTCTTCAACAAATACTTATGCACTTCACATGCTCAAGATACATACCAGCTAATAAGGAAGAGAGAATATAGATACAACGATTATGCTCAAGATATATAGAAGAAGCTGAGCGCAGTGGCACATACCTGTAATCCTAGTACTGAGATTACAAGAGGCTGAGACAGGAGGATTGCAGGTTTGAGGCCAGCTTTAGCAACTTAGTGAGACCCTGCTTCAAAATAAAAAATAAAATAGGGTTGGGGTGTAGCTCAGAGATAGAACAGTCCTGGGTTCAATCCCCAGTACAAAAAATAAAAAAGTCCAGGAGAGGTTCTTAGAAGGGAGAAAACAGCCCCCTATGGTTTCATGAAAAACAGGGAATCTGACATGGGCTTATAAAATTACAGTTGAAACAGTACTCCAGGTGGCTCAGACATTCCTTCAGCATAAAACCTGGTTTTGTTTCCCACCTCCATCCTCCTATCTGTGCGCTCCTTTGCCTTAGCATTATACACTCCAAGTTTCTGTTTAGAAGTCACTTCCTAGACGGGCGTAGTGGCGCACGCTTGTAATCCCAGTACTTGGGAGGCTGAGACTGGAGGATTTGGGTTCGCAGCCAGCCTCGGCTATTTAGTGAGGCCCTCGGCAACTTAGTAAGACCCTGTTTCAAAATGAAGAATAAAAAAATAGGTCTGGGTGTAGCTCAGAGGTAGAATGCCCCTGGGTTCAATCCCCAGTACCATAAATAAATAAATATAAATAAATAAATCCACGCATGGTGGTGCACGCCTGTAATCCCAGTACTTGGGAGGCTGTGACAGGAGGATCACAGGTTGGAGGACAGCCTCAGCAAGTAATGAGACTCTCATCAACCTAGTGAGACCCTGTTTTAAAATAAAAATAAAATAGGCCAGGTGTGGTGGCGCACGCTTGTAATTCCAGTACTTGGGGGGCTGAGACTGGAGGATCTGGGTTCGCGGCCAACCTCAGCTACTTAGTGAGGCCCTCCACAACTTGGTGAGACCCTGTTTCAAAATAAAGAATAAAGAATAGGGCTGGGGGTGTAACCCAGAGGCAGAATGCCCCTGGGTTCAATCCCCGGTACCACAAAATAAATAAATAAAATAAAATAGGGCTGGGGGTATAGCTCAAAGGTAGAATGCCCCTGGGTTCAATCCCCAGTACCAAAAAAAAAGAAATCACTTCCTTGTGGGAAGCTTCCCCTGACACCCTGCAGACTGAGTTAGCTGACTCAGCTATATATTCCTATAATGTGTTCTTGTAATCCTGCTATCATCACACTTATTACATTGTTTTAATGGCTTATTTGTCTTTCTTCCTCTAGATTGTAAAGTTCCATGAGGACAGACCCTATTTTGGTCCTCACTATATTGCCAGAACTAGTACATAGTAAATATTCAGTAAATATCTGTTGAGTGGAGTGAATGAATGAATGTAAAGAGGGAAACAGCAAGAACAGAGGGGAAGAGGGAAGAAAATATGGGATGTGTTGAGGGAACAGTAAGACTAAAGCAGAGGGCACGAGGACAGGGACTTAGTGACAAATCCAATCATTCAACAAACATTTCCTAAATGCTCACTATGTTCAGGGGACACAGAAGTAACCAAATAGATATGGTTCTGTTCTCACAGTCTTTACATTATGACCTATGGGAAATAATGTTGGAAATACGGGTTGAGACTATTACAGAGAACAAGAGTCTAAACACCAAGCAGAAGAATATAGACCTGATATAATGAAGAAAGCTGGGCATGGCAGCCTATATCTGTAATCCCAGTACTTGGGAGGCTGATACAAGAATTGCAGGATTGAGGTCAGCTTCAGCAACTTACACCCTCAGCAACTTAGCAAGACCCCATTTCAAAATAAAAAAATTAAAAGGGCTGGGTGTAGCCCCTGGGGGTTCAATCCCCAGTATCAAAAAAAAAAAAAAAAAAAGAGGGAGAGAGAAAGCAGAAGTCTGTATTTTTATTTCAATTTCCCAATTTTTAAATACTTGAAAGTTAAAAAAAAAAAAACCCTGTGAGCCAATCAAAACACATCTGTAGGATGATACAGAGCCAGGCATGGTGTCGCACACCTGTAATCCCAGTACTTGGGAGGTTGAGACAGGAAGATCACTGGTTCAAGGCCAGCCTCAGCAACTTAATGAGGCCCTTCGTAACTTAGTGAGACTCTGCTTCAAAATAAAACATAAAATAGGGCTGGAGGTATAGCTCAGAGGTAGAATGCACCTGGGTTCAATGACCAGTACCAAAAAAGAAACAATGATACCGACCCAAAAGCTACCAATTTGCAAGCTCTACTGTGAACCTTCTTCCCTTTGCCAGAGTGGGATATGGTAGTGAAAGGAAAAAAAAAAAGGCAACTTTATACCAATGTCTTGTTGTTGTTGTTTTTCTGGTGGCATTGCTCTAATTTTGAAAAATTCCAGTTATAGTTTTGAATAAATGGGGAAGAACTATATAGAACAAAACAGAAATATTGAGACTTAGAGCCCTCACACTACAAAAAAGAAATAAAACTAGCTCAATTTTCAACTTTTTTAAATATATATTTTTAAATATATAAACTGTCAAAATTACCTTCCAGCCAGGCATGGGGGCACACGCTTGTAATCCCAGTACTTGGGAGGCTGAGTCAGGAGGATTGCAGGTTTGTGGCCAGCCTCAGCTACTTAGTGAGGCCCTCTGCAACTTAATGAGACTCTGTTTCAAAATAATGAATTAAAAACTAGGCCTACAGGTGTAGCTCGAGTTCAATGCCCAGTATCACAAAAAAATTAAAAAATTACGCCCAAAGCCCTATTTCTTAGGTAAGCAAAACTGCTAATTTGATATGTAGTGTTTATGATTAATAAAATATTAACATTTATCATATAACAGTTATATCTGTATAAGCTGCAAAATACTTTGTAGCATACTTAAGTCTCATGTTCTTTTCATAAAATAATAATTTTATATATTTTCATAAAATAATAATTTTATTATATCTTTCATAAAATAATTTTATATTATCCTTTCCATTAAATAATAATTTTATATTTAGTATAATTTTATTATTTTAAATGACTAGGAAGAGTACATCAGATTGACTATAGCTAATAACACATATTATATACTAGAAAATTGCTAGGAGATTAGAGTTTGTGTGTGTGTATGTGTGTCTTTTTTTTTTTGGTACTGGAGATTGAACCCAGGGGGGTTCTACCTCCAGGCTACACCCCCCAGCCCATTTATTTTTTTATGTTGAAACAAGGCCTCACTAAGTTGCTGAGGGTCTTGCTAAATTGCGGAGGCTGGTCTCAAACCTGTAATTTTCCTGTCTCAGCCTCTTAACTACTGGGATTACAGGCATGTGTCACCATACCCAGTGTGGGGGGGGGGGTAAGTATATAAGGAAATGCATATGTTAAAATATTTGATTTAGCCATTTAACAATGCATACATATATCAAAACATCATGTGCTATACCATAAATATATACAATTTTTACTTGTCAAATAAAAAAAGATTTTAAATGAATATCAGACGTTTACAGCTATTTGTTGAGGCACTAGGTTCCATCCCCAGCACTGCAAAAATAAATACAGCAAAATGTTTATTTTTATGACAACTACAGATTTTATATATGACTTGGTCAAGAAACTACCTCCCCCCGACAACAATACAATTCTGTGAAAAAATATGATAACTTTAAAGCAATCAACTTATAAATTTGTCAAAAAATTTTGAAAGCAAAATACTTGAAAAGGCTCAGGACAACAAACAGAAAAACATCTGCCAAATGCTGCACAATTTCACACAACATGAATGAAAGTATAAACTACAATCTATTTCTTCAAAAAGGTATCCACAGAAGTACTCTGATAGCAGACAAATGATTCCCATTCTCATGCTTGAACCTTCACTGAGGACTAACACAGATTTATCTTGTAAAATGCAATCAAATGCTATTATACTCACGAAATTGCTTCTTCTCTGTTTTCTCCCCAGGAAAAGCAGTGACCAAACTGAGAATCTGCAAATTCATGAAGTCCCCCTGCAGCAGCAACACTGAAATAACCCCAAACGTTCTTATTGCTGCGGAAATTTAGTTCTTGAACTGTTCCTGAACTGGGCTTAAAACCCTGTTGGAGAACGGATACAAGAGACCTTATTATTTCTAAGGAAGAAAACACTGATAGACCCAGTGTTCAGGCTTGGTCTTAACTATACACAGATGCAGAAATGATGCACAAAAATCATAAAGGCCAAGGTCCAGTGCTCCAGACCCACCGAGGACTCCACAGTGACTTAAGTGAGATTAAATGACCGATGAAGCAAAGATCACTTATCTGCTCTGAGAAACCTCCATACATTTCCCTCTCCAGAGGAAGTCCCAAGAGATTTCATGAGTCCTCAGATACTATCTTAATATTAAAGTTCACAAGGGAAAAGAAATAAAAGCATAAACCTTTTACATGATGGGTTACCTCATCTGGATTTTCACTAGTGATCCGAGCAGCAATAACATGGCCCCTTGGGCAAGGAACATGAGCAGAATTTTCAAAATCAATGGGAGCATCACCCCAGGGAGACACCCCATACATCATACGGATATCCTTGATTCTAAATAGAGGGATCCCCATGGCAATCTGAAAGGCAATAAAAAACACACGTGATTCATTTTCCCTAATTACTTTCCTTAAAATGTGGAGACTATCATCAGATTACCTAAGAGATTTTTCATTTTTGGAGCCACTACCTACAACATTCTATTTTTATAGTCTATATTCTACAAATCATCAATTCTAAGTTATGTGACACAGAATATATCTCTACAGATAAGTTGCTAAAAATATTCCCCACTCCTAAAAATGTACCCAAATTCCTAATGCAAAAGATGTGAACTTCCCTCTGGTGTCATTTCTCTATGAAGGGATAAGAATGAAAATATCCAAGGAAAGTAGCCACTCAAGAAGTTGAGACAGCTACAAAGTCTTAATGTCAGTTATCTCTTCCATCTGAAAACCACTAGAGAAATAAATAAATCTCTAGTCTGTAATGGGAACCTACAAGGAGTTCCTAATATGGTTAATGAGTATGTTAACTTAAAAATAATATCAAACCTATCATTAGCTATGACTACTTCTCAGTATTTTGTTTCTTGGGCTGAAAGAAGATAATACTGACAGCTATCAATTTACACATTATACAAATAAATGTGTGCTACCACAGTTTTGCCAGGAAAACCTTAAACACCACTTCTCAAAGAGTTACTTCAGTAAAAATCACTATAAAAAAGGAATAGGGACTAATTACAAAGTTGTGACGTTTGTTATAATTAACAACTGAACAAAGTACGTTGTTTTTAAAGTTTCTTTCTAAAAAAGATGTATCTAGCCAGGCACCGTGGTGCATGCCTGTAATTCCAGTACTGGAGAGGCGGAGACAGGAAAATTACAGGTTCAAGGACAGCCTCAGCAACATAACAAGACTCTTAGCAATCTATTGAGACCGTGTTTCCAAATAAAAAATAAAATAGGGCTGGGGGTTTAGCTCAGAGGTAAAATGTCCCTGGATTCAATCCCCTGTACCACAAAAGAAAAAAAAAGATGTATCTGTCTAAAAAATGCAGTGAGTTCCTATGTTTGTACCATATCAGGAAAACCAACCCACACATGATTAACCCAAAATGCATAGGAGAAATGAACATTAGGTAAGACTCAAATAGGAGGTGCTTTTCTCTTATTAGACACTGGTTAAACCAGTTTTTCAGGAATCTCTGAACATTCCTAACTTCTCTAACTCGAGCCCAAATCAGAGTGACTCACCTGGAGTTGTGCTGCAGGGAGATTAACATCAGCTACCATCTCTGTACAAGGGTGCTCCACCTGTAACCGAGGGTTCAGTTCAAGAAAGTAGAAGCTGCCATCCTGGCTGTACAAGTATTCCACGGTGCCAGCACTCACATATCCAACCATTTTGGCAAGTTTTACTGCACACTGAAAGAAAGATAAGAAAACGTAAGTATCTCACCTGTCCAGCTGTTGAATCACTGTGACTATCTACAGCTTCTCCCTGACTCAACTATCCAATATTCCTAAGAGTCACCAAAGGTTTTTAGCCACATTAGAGCAAATTTCATCCATTCTGATTATTATACAGTATCCCTGGGCAGGGATGTCAAACTCAGTGAAAAGCTGGGAAAAAAAAACTGTTTTTCATTTCCAATCACAAGCAACCTCACCCCATGAGACATAAGAGCATTCAGGCAAAAAAAAAAAGTTGCAAACTCTTTGTTGTTCCCCAGTTTTGAGTATGCTCAGTATGCCCCCCCTTCTTCTTAGAAACATAGCTATCCAGCAAGAGACTGGATTTTCTAACCTCTCTTATAGCTAGTGACTAAGTTTCAACCAATAGGAAATGAGGATTGGTGAGTGATATGCAAACTCCTACATTTTTTTTTTTTTGGTACTAGGGATTGAACCCAGGGGCATTCTACCTCTGAGCTACACCCCCAGCCCGATTTTTTTTTTTTTTTTTTTGCTCTTTATTTTGAAACACGGTCTCACTAGGTTGCGGAAGGACTCACTAAGTAGCTGAGGCTGGCCGCGAACCCGGATCCTCCAGTCTCAGCCTCCCAAGTACTGGGATTACAAGCGTGCGCCACCACGCCCAGCTCAAACTCTACAATTTTAAAAAGGAAATTGTTTATCCTCTATGCCTAGCTTTCCCCATCTTATGCACTAGAACGTGATCATGATAGTGCAGGCCAGTTTCAACTATGCAGATGAGAACATGATAAACGTGGCAAAGCCAGGTGTGGTGGCGCATGCTAGTAATCCCAGTACTCGGGAGGCTGAGACTGGAGGATCCAGGTTCGTGGCCAGTCTCAGCTACTTAGTGAGGCCCTCCGCAACTTAGTGAGACCCTGTTTCAAAATAAAGAATAAAAAATAGGGCTGGGGGTGTAGCCCGGAGGTAGAACGCCCCTGGGGTTCAATTCCTGGTACCGCCAAAAAATAAATAAATAAATAAAAATTAAAAAATAAACATGGCAAAACAAAATAGAAAGAACCTGAATCCCGAGATGGCCTCATGGAATACAACTGTCCCACTAGTCCTGTAAAACTCACCTCAGGTAATGATGGGAAAGAAAATCAACTTCTATCTTATTTAGGTTAGTGTTTTTGGGGGGTCTTTTTATTACAGCGGCTCAACCTGTATCTTAAACGATACAGATAATATTTACTGCATGTAGAATGCTGTTATTTAAAAAAAATTATGTGAGCCGGGCATGGTGGCGTATGAGTGTAATCCCAGTACTTGGGAGGCTGAGACAAGAAGATCGCAGGTTCGCAGCCAGCCTCAGCTACTTAGTGAGGCCCTCTGCAACTTAGTGAGACCCTGTTTCAAAATAAAGAATAAAAAATAGGGCTGGGGGTGTAGCTCAGAGGTAGAATGCCCCTGGGTTCCTCCCCCAGTACCACACACACACAAAAACAATTATGTGATACTGGTTGAGTAACAGGGAAGTGGATAGCATGGAAAGGGACACCACAGGCTAGAAAGCTCGTGGCCTCCTTGTTATGGCATGACATAACATTTAGTAAACTATTTCCAATAGTAATGGAACACTGACCGACCACACACCAACCAAGCCTTAAGAAAAATGGCTAGAGTCAGAATGATGAAAAAGCAAACTGCTTTTGTACCCCAAAAGCAAAAGATTAAATTCTCACCCTGAAGCAACTCAGTGTCAAGGATCAGATTAAGGGAGCTGCTTTAATTTCTACTGGCCTCAAGGTAGTCAGCATTAAATTGAGAAGAGAGAGATGGGCTAAGCGCAGAAGCCAACAGATGAAAGAAGAAACATTTCTACATCTAGAAGAAATCTCTGGTATGGTTACTCCAAGCTGAAATTGAGTAGAAGCAAATATCCCACAAGCTTACTAAATTTTTGAGAGAATTGTATCTCTAACAAACCATAGCCTGGCCTTCAAAAGCCTATGATTGATGATTAGAGTAATATTTGTTCCCCTAATCCTGCACCAGCAGTAAGTGAGCTGTGAAAGTTCCACAGGCATCGTCTGCCAAGCCTAATCCTACTCCCTACCCCCCCCCAGAAAAAAAATTGAACAAGGAAGAATCTCTCAAATGACAAAGTCTGGTGTCTTACAGGACAATGGACAAGGGACTGACTCCCAGAGAGCAGAACTGTGGGCAGCCAAGAGGTCTGAGGAATTACTCCATTATATAGCAAGAAATCAAATCTTTCCTACCCAGAAAGATTTGTTAACTGCTACGCACCAATGATGGCTATATATTTTTTTCATTTTTCCAACAGGAGTTATCCTATTCCTCTACTGTATAATGGGCATGGGGGAGGGGCATAAAACTTGTATTTTAGGTCACTGGTCTCTGAGAAGCTACACCCAATGGAGAGGAATGTACATCATCAAGATATCTTGGGTGACCTAGAGATTCTTGATCTGATGTACATCTTGGATCTCTAAATGATGTAGTAATAATAATAATTAGTAGAGGCTTCAGGCTGTCTTCTTTGGGGAAAAGCTAAGTGTGTTCTTAGCCTAAACTAAGATAAAGGATAATGGGTAGCTAGAAGAGCAGACTGGGGCACATGTTACTCTATGCTATCTAGCAACTTTTCCATTCTTAGTCTTTTTAGGAAAAAAAAAAACCCGAATTTTATCTGAGTGCATGGTCACCCAGTTAGTGACAATTCCTAATATACCTTGTGCTAGGTATGACTAAAGTCTGTCCAGTGGGATGTAAGAAGTGACATGTGTGACTTCTAGATCATGTTTTACTTGCTTGCCTCCATATTCTCCCTTTCCCTCTGCCTCTGGCTACAATGTGAACAATGTGAGCTTGCTTAATCGTGAAGACGATGACACCGCCCAAGGGCAAGGGTTGGTAAAGTTTTTTTGGTAAGGAACAGATAGTACTCGTTTTCAACTTGGTGGGCCATATACTCTCTGCCACAGCTACTCAACTCTGCCTTTGTAGCAATGATGCAACCACAGATAATACATAAATAAATAAGCATGGTTAGGTACAGTAAAATTTTATTTACAAAAACAGGCAGCAAGTTGGACTTAGTACATGAACTATATAGTTTGCTACGCCCTGTCCTAGGGAATAGTAGAACAATAAACCTTGGTCTCTGGCACCAGTTCATCTTTGAATGATGATGAAAGATAAACAGAAAGTTACACCTGTTTAAACCACTGTATTTTGGAGGCATCTTTATTATAGCAGTTTAGAGTAAGAACATCCTAAAATATATACCCACCATAGGAAATAAACTTTCAACATAGATGACCATATATTTAGCTTGTCTGGAATTCAGAAAAAAGAAGAGGCAAGAAATCTTCAATAACATGAAGATTGAGTCATGATTCTAGAAAAGATTATGTTCAGACCCCTAAACTACATCCACTTCCAAAGCATACTTCATGACACAGAAATTCTTTTCAAAACAAAAATACCAGCCAGGTATGGTGGCACATACCTGTAATCCCAGTACTTGGGAAGCTAAGACAGGAGGATTGCAAGTTCAATGACAGCCTCAGCAATTTAGTGAGACCTTGTTTCAAAATAAAAAATAAAAATAGGACTCAGGGTGTAGCTCAGAGGTAGAATGCCCCTGAATTCAATCCCCAGTACCACCAAGAAAAAAAAAAACCCAAAAACAAAACACAGAAGATAGGAACTTTAAAGAAATTTAGGCTGGGCTTGGTGGCACATGCTTGTAATCCCAGTACTTGGGAGGCGGAGACCGGAGGATCTGGGTTTGCAGCCAGCCTCAGCTACTTAGTGAGGCCCTCTACAACTTAGTGAGACCCTGTTTCAAAATAAAGAATAAAAAATAGGGCTGGGGGTGTAGATCAGAGGTAAAATGCCCTTGGGTTCAATCCCCAGTACTGAAAAAAAGAAAAGAAAAAGAAATTTAGAAGAGTTTTTAAGAAGATAATGGATCTGAATAAATTCATCTAAAGACATGATTATACTCATGCAGAAAATAGTACTTATCACAAACTTGTTAAAAAAAATCAAACAATATGATTAAAAATCTTAACATGTTTCTATTCTTTATATTCACACAAAGTGGCATAATGATTTTCTTCTGTGTGTGTGTGTGTGTGTGTGTGTGTGTGTGTGTGTGTTATACTGGGGATTGAACCCAGGGGCATTCTACCTCTGAGCTACACTCTCAGCCCTACTTTTTTTTTTTCCTTTATTTTGAAACAGGGTCTCACTAAGTTGCAGAGGGCCTCACAAATTACTGATCCTCTTGTCTCAGCCTCCCAAGTACTGGGATTATAAGCATGCACCACCATGCCTGGCTGATTTTCTTTTTAAAGTGTTAACTACTTTTAGAGCCCGAAAAGCTCATTGACAATTTTCCTAAGAGGACAAAAGCAACATTTTTTTTTCCTCTAGGAAAAAGATAAAATCTTTTCAATTATCCAGAATCATGGCTTGAGAGTCCACTATTCTCAGATTGGCACACAAACTAAAGGAGAAGTGGTTCTGTGTAAGAAAACAGAAGTTAAAGCATTTACTAGACACACCTGTTCCATATGTTCAAATACTGCTGGAGTAGCAATAGCAGCAGGTGCCTCTTCAATAATCTTCTGATGTCTGCGCTGCACGGAGCAGTCACGGCCAAACAAAGAGATGGCATTGCCATACTGATCTGCTAGGATC
Source organism: Glis glis (assembly GCA_004027185.1). Lineage (NCBI taxonomy): Eukaryota > Metazoa > Chordata > Mammalia > Rodentia > Gliridae > Glis > Glis glis. The sequence goes on along the minus strand of PVJS01033471.1, from coordinate 4,666 downwards.
TGGACCTCCAGATGGCGAGATTGCTTGGCTAGCCTCATCACAAATATAGGAGATCCAGGGACTTCAGCTTGGACCTATGTTAAAAATAGAAAGAAAACAAATTCTTCAGTGGTGAACTTTCTTTTTAATCCTGGTAAGTGGCTTATCAGACTATGTTATTCAGTAGGAGTATAACATGAATACAGTTCATGCTTGTCTATCTTTAATATATTGCCTTCTTAGTTAATATAACCAATATTAATTAATGACTATGAAAACATAGAACATCCAGTGTGTTACAAGGGTAAACAAAATATTTGAACACACACACACACGCGCACACACTCCACAACAGGGCCAAATATTGCCATCAACTCCATACAGCCAAATGTACAACGTGCTCCACACTAGATGCTTTCCTGGTTCACAGTACATCACATGTGGTGCTACTGCAATCAAAGGACTTCCATTCTTTACTTTAGAAAAATATCATCAATGGGTACAGACTCCTACACTGGTGATTCATTTTCTTGAGCACTTCAAAGATATCTCAGTGTTCTGGTTTCCACTGTTTCTACTGAGAGTTTAACCATTAACCTTGGTACTCCTTTGAAAGTCATCTTTTTTCTCCAGATGTTTTAAGATCGTGTGTCTCTCTCTTTTTTGGGGGGAAGGGGGGCAGATTTACTCTGATAAGCTTGGATGTAGTTTTTCTTTGTATTTTTCCTGCTTGGAGCTTATCATAGTATTTTTTTGAATCTGTGCTTGGTTTCTTTTTTATCAGTTCTAGAAAATTCTTAGCCATTATCTTTTCAAATATGGCTTTCTGCTCCATTATTTCTTCAAATATTGCTTCTGTCCCATTCTCTCTTTTCCTCTGAGATTTAAAGTACATGATGTTAGATCATTTCACTGTACCCCATGTCTTTTATGCTCTGTATCTTTTTTTACTGTTTTGCTACGTAAGTCGTCACTTCAAAATGCAGTTGCTCGCTTAAAACATCAACCTTTTATTTGCTCATGATGCTGTCTGTGCTCATCTGGGCAGTTCTTCTGGTCTTGCAATCATGTGCAAATCATCTGATGGCTCAAGTGGGGCTGAATGGTCTCACTCATATGTCTGGTGGTTTGTGCTGGCTGCTGGCTGACAGGTGTAGGGAGCCTCAGCTGGAACATGCTCCCTTCTATTGCATGTAGCCTTTCATCCTCCAGCAGGCTAGACCAGGCTTCTTCAGCACAATGTTTCTAGAGGGTGAGGGTGGAAGCTGCAAGGCTCTTGAGGTCTAGGCTCCAGAACTTACACATCACATTGGCCACCTTCTAATAATGGTCTAAGCAAGTCACAAGGACAGCTATCATTCAGGGAGTGGGGAAAGAGATGCCACCTCTTGATGAGAAGAACAGCAAAGTCACATTGCAAAGGGTGTACATACAGAAATGGGAGGAGTTATTGTGGCCATCTCTGCAAACAATCCATTATAGTCCACCCTGTGGCCACAATAATTCACATACCTCCCACATGCAAAACAGACTCACCCCCTCCCAAGACCCCCAAAGTCTCATCCAATCATGGCATCAGGCTTGATGTCCAGAAGCAAATGCGGTTCCTTAGATGCAGTCCTCAGGTACAGTTTCTCTTGATCCAAAGACCTGGGAACTAGAGAGACAAGTTATCTGCCCCAATACCCCCAACACTTAATGATGAGATTGAGAAAAAGAACTGCAAAAGATACTCCCATTCGAAGAGGAGAGAATGGGAAGCACACAGCGATCACTGATTAATAGCAATTTTGAAATCCAGATGGGTAAATGTTGCCAGCTTCCCTTACTCCAGGGGCAAGGAATTTTGTTGTTGGTTTTGTTTTTGTTTTTTTTAGGGTCTGGTTCTGTTCCCTAGAAGTGGATCTCTAATCCATGGCACCCATCTGTGTTCTCCACTAAAAAATCTCTCTATTAGAAATGACTAATGCTGGCCAGGAGTGGTGGCGCACACTTGTAATCCCAGTACTTTGGAAGGCAGAGACCAGAGGATCCGGATTCGCGGCCTGCCTCAGCTCGCGCTCTCTCTCTCTCTCTCTCTCTCTCTCTCTCTCTCTTTCTCTACTTAGTGAGGCCCTCTGCAACCTCGTGAGATCCGGTTTCAAAATAAAGTATAAAAAATAGGGCCGGGGGTGTAGCGCGGAGGTAGAACACCCCTGGGTTCAATCCCCGATACCGCAAAAAAATAAAAAGAAATGACTAATGCTTACAGCTGAACAGCTTTCTCAGTCTGCTTCCTGTCCATAAAAAGTTGAAGACCCAAGTCTACTTTTCATTTTGAACTGTTTCTGTCCCTATTAGTTCCTTTAGTGCATTAACCAGTCAATACAAGTCTCTTGACAATTTTGTGGGTTTCCTATGGATCGTATTGGGGTTCACTGCTTACCTCAAAAGCCACATCCATAAATCATTTCTGAATACACCTCTCTGTACTTTGGGCATGTCAAGCTGCTACAGGTCAATGCCCTTAATATTATCAGAAACATGTTTTTCTATATTATCTACGAGATACTGCCTTAAGAACTTCTGAGGTCTTAAAGTCACAGACACTCTTGACTTGATCTTAACTGAGATATTTTTTTACTTTGCAAATCTTTTGGCAGCTGAAAAGACTGGGAAAAAGAAATAGTTATATTTTCAAACTCAACAAATTCTAGGCTCTTTACATTTCCTTTAAATTCTACTCACAAACAAAACATCTTCTTTAGCTTTTACAGTTTCTTATCATAAGCAACTAGAAGCACTGAGCGACACTTTCAACACTGTCTAGAGATCTCCTTAACCAGATTCATGACTTCATTGAATCAATTCTCTATCAAGTTACCTCAAACAGCACTTTTTGCCAATTGTTCCACCATTACAGAATGTGAAGTTATCTTTTTACCAGACTCCAATAACGATTTCACCACTTGTCCAGCCTCCACTAACAGTTTGCTCACCAATCCTCCAAACTTCATGAGTATCCTCCTAATCATGTTCCCAGCCTCCACCTATGAGCCAGCTTCGAAGGCAATGCTAACGTTTTTCATTTGACAGTAGCATACATTAAGGTATCAATTTCTGTGTCAGTTGATACCTAACAAACTTCCACAAATTTAGTGTCTGGGGACAGCAACCATTCTACTTGCTCATGATTCTGTGGATCGGCATTTGGAGCTCAGCTTAGCTGGTGGTCTTGTCACTTATGAAGCTGTAGTCATGTGGCAACTCAGAGGGTTGGGAATCTAATGAGTCTCACTTACGTATCTTAAATGTGGTGCTGACGGTCAGCTAGTAAGAGTAGGAGGCCTTAGCTGGGACAACTCATTTCTGCTTCATACGGCCTTTCACCAGTAGGCTAGAATGGGCTCTTCGCATGGTGGTCTGAGGGCTCATTCCAGGGGGCAAGGGTAGAAACTACAAGACCACCTCAAGTTTAGGCTTCAGAACTTATACACCATTTCTGCCATATTCTATCAGTCAAAACAAGTCACAGGCCAACTGGAAATTCAAAGGGTGGAGAAGAGGCTTCTGCTTCTTGGTGAGAAAAGCAGCAATATCATATTGTATAGGGGAAGGTATACAGAGATGGGGGAAGAGTATCATGGTCATCTTTGCAAACAATATCTCACATTGCTCTTTTCTATATTTTTCATCCTTTTGTCTCTCTCCATGTTTCAGTCTGAATTTTCTTCTGATATATTTTTCAGTGACTAATTCTCTCTTCAGTTGCATCTAATATGCTATTAAACTCCTATACTGACTTTTTTTTAATTTTAGTTATTGAATTTTCAGTTCTAGAATTTTCATGTTTCTTCTTTATGGTTTCCAGTTCTCTGCCCAAATTCTCAAACTTGTCTTTAATTTCCTTGGATATATTAAGCACGGTTACTTTAAAGCCTTTGTCTAATAGTTCTGTTATCTAAATCCTCTGTGGGTCTGTTTCTACTGACTTTTGTTCTTCTTGGTTTTCAATCATGTAATTTTATATTCCTACTTATTTTAATTGGGTGCTTAATACAGCACATAAAATTAATAGAAATAATTTGAGGTTCTGGATGTTATCTTTCTCTAGAAAGGATTTACATTTGCTTCTGCAGGTGACTAGGGGCACTGGCAATCCTAAAGCATATTGCTTGAATCAGAGGTTAAATGCATTGACTGCGTGGGGACTAAATCTCACAGTTCATCCTTTCTCAGGTGGTATACTCCTTCAGGATGCAACCTAAATGTGGAAGTTTTCCCAGGGCATCCTTCCTCAGCAAGCCCTATAGTCTAAATTTTATCCTTAGTTTCATAAGGCTGTTGAAAACTCTGATAAGCTTTTCAGCTGTTTCTTCTTGAACTAGAAGACATTTCTATAGAAAAAGTGAGCTGGGGGCCATGCGTGGTGGCGCACACTTGTAATCCCAGTACTTTGGGAGGCGGAGACCGGAGGATCTGGGTTCGTGGCTAGCCTCAGCTCTCGCGCTCTCTGTCTCTCTCTCTCTGTCTGTCTCTCTCTTTCTCTCTCTCTCCCTCTCTGTCTCTCTCTCCCTCTCTACCTAGTGAGGCCCTCCACAACTTCTTGAGACCCGGTTTCAAAATAAAGTATAAAAAAATAGGGTCGTGGGTGGAGCGCGGAAGTAGAACGCCCCTGGGTTCAATCCCCGGTACCGCAAAAAAAAAA
>PVJS01033470.1:0-22149 GCA_004027185.1 Glis glis | reverse complement strand
TCTCTTTCTCCCTCTCACTCTCCCTCTCTCTCTGTCTCCCTTCCACCTCACCCTCATAAAATGGACCCTATCCAGTTATTTCTTCTTCTAAAAATGTAAGCACAAGTGAACAAGTTTGTTCATGTCATAATGCCAAATTATCCTTGGTGTGTCCCTTGAGCTATTACCTGCTAAAGACTTGCACAAACAAGCTTTAGAAAAAATCCCTGAGGGTCTCAGTGGGTGAAGGTGACAGTACAGACTTCAGTTTGAGTCAATTAAGTCATGTTATTGAAATCACAGGTTGACAAAGGTTAGGATTTAACTAAAAACATGGAAAATACAGAGCCAAAGAAAGGTTGGGGAGAAGTAGCAGCGGAAGTGAGTGAATAGAACAAGTAAATAAACCCATGACATTTTTTACTTGGAGGAAACCACTCCTTCCAGCTGCCTTTGAGTGTTTTAAGACCTAAGAAGGGATGCAAGTCCCAAGAGATTGTGCCCAGGTGTTTCCACAGTGATGCCATCTCCTCCTTTGCCTCCCTTAGATTTATTTTTTATTCTAAAATCAGTCTTTTACCATGCTCCCATATATAAGCAGCAGAGTGAATACAAATCGCCATATGGGAAAGGAAGTTCATTAGCAGAGTGGAGAATTAATTTTCTTCACCAGGTTCCTTTGCTACTGCCACTCTGCTCCACTCCCAATATATCAATGACTAGATGCTTTATTCCTAGAGCATGGGGAACTATTTGGAATCCATCAATGACTTTTATTTGCTGTCAAGGTCTAATCTACACTTTCTTTGCCCTTCTCCAAATTCTGGTTTCCAAACAGAAATATCAAAAGTATCTTTGCAGCACACCTGCAATCCCAGTACTTGGGAGGCTGAGACAGGAGAATCACAGGTTAGAGACCAGCTTCAGCAATTTAACAAGGCATTCAGCAACTTAGTGAGACCCTGTTTCAAAATTAAAAAAAAAATAAAGTAGGGCTGGGGTGTAGCTCAGAAGTAAAAGGCCCCTGGGTTTAATCCCCAGTAACTAACACACACACAGACACATAGACACACACACCTCTGCAAGTTCTTCTTCACACATTATTATATTAAACCATTGCTTGTGTTCTTCTCCCAGCAGACAAAAACCCCATGAAAATATGAACTGCCTCTGTTTGGTTTGCTGTTGTGTCTCTAGCCTCTAACAGAATGCCCAGCACAGGGGAGGTTCTCAGTAAGACTTGACTGCCAGAACAAATAGAAAGGATGCTATCCCAGTGTCCACCGAAAACACCTCTTTGAAAGTCATTAGCTTCACTTTCCTCTGCCAATCCAAGACTTCATCCCTTCATAGATGCTTACCAATAAGTTAAAGTAGGTGACACTTTGTCAGTTAATACAGGATGTCGATGCATGTCAAAAGGATGCTTGATTTTCTCAGTTATCCATAGCCCAGCCTAAAATATGTCATTAGACTTACACACAACCAGTCAGTGCGTATCAGAGAAAATGGCAGAACTCATAAAGCCAAACGTGATCTTGTCATTATGTAAATAATAACCCCACTTTTTATTTTAATCTTGGTGCATCATAAGTACCCAAACTGATTGCTTTTCCTTTTCTAGATTCTTAATAATTAAAACTATGGAAGTGTGCTCCTTTCTAGTCATATTAACTGTTCTTCTCTCTCGTGCATTCTCCGGCCTGCCTTTGTCCAAGTGTTGAGTTGAAGTTTTCATTGCTTATTCTCTGTGCACGTTGGCATTACCTAATGGTTTCCTGACTCTGACTCCTGAGAGAGAAGTCAGCGTCAGAAGCTGGGTTTTGTCGAGATATTTTCTTGTCCTTTCCAGCTCAGAGTTCTATAAACAAAGGCAGGGTTATCACGTGTAGCCAAGAGCTGCCTGGGAAAAGCAGGAGCTGTAGTTATCAAAGTTGGAACCTTTATGAAATATGCTTTTGTCTCCGTTTTTGTTGCGTTCAATCAGATCAACAAGTGTTGGCTAAGTGCTGAGCGTGGTTTCCTGTGGGATTGTGTAAGGCCCTGCAGGACAATAAACGTTTTGGGGGCACTGAGTAATGCAGCCATTTCTGACCCAGCAGCCGGGAAAATGTGAGACAATTCGCTGCTGCTGGAAAGAGGACAGCTGAGGCTGTGTTCCTGTGAGACCAGATTAACTTCACTGCAGTGGACCCGGGTGACGGAACAAGGCAAAATGGTGCGTTTCAGGTGTCTATGCAGTGTCATATCTTACAGGAAAATAGGTTCAGATGCAGGTGTTATGGGGCCTGAAATTGACAAAATTGGGGGAGCCCATTATTGGAAAAGTAGTTCAAAATTAAGGACATGGAATTGTTGGGGCTTCCCCTAAGACTCTGGAAGGGACTGTGTAATTTGGGGATCAGAGTTTTAAACTAGTACATTTTTCACTGTAAATTCACCCCTTGCTCAAAATCTCATTTGGGGAAGCTGTCAGGTTGTGTGACTATCACTGCCAGCTTGGTCTGGCTTTGTGCTGTTTCCTCTGCTAATTTTCTCCATAATATTCTTTTGACACTGCCTGTCCACTGTTTTTCATATTGGCTATGTAACTGCTTCCAAAAAGATGAAGAAACAAATATACTGCCCAACCTGCCTCTCCAGGTTGTACTAATCCCCATCTTCTCTCTGTCTCTCTCCATCTCTCTGTCTCTGTCTCTATCTCTGTCTCTTTCTCTCTCTCTCTTTCTCTTAAAATATCATAAGTTAGAGCCGGGTGTGGTGGCGCACGCTTGTCATCCCAGTACTTGGGAGGCTGAGACCGGAGGATCTGGGTTCGCGGCCAGCCTCAGCTACTTAGTGAGACCCTCCGCAACTTAGTGAGACCCTGCTTCAAAATAAAGACTAAAAAATAGGGCTGGGGTGTAGCCCAGAGGTAGAATGGCCCTGGGTTCAATCCCCGGTATTGCAAAAAAAATCATAAATTAGCCAGTCATGGTGGTGCACTCCTGTAATCCCAGTACTGGGGAGGGTGAGACAGAAAGATTGCAGGTTCAAGGCAAGCCTCAGCAACTTAGATCCTGTTTCAAAACAAAAAGATATAAATGTCTGGGGGTATAGCTTGGAGGTAGGATGCTCGTGGGTTCAATCCCCAGTACCAAAAAATATATCATAAGTTGTGTAAAGTGTTATATAGTGTGGAATGTTAATGAATAAAGAAGCTGTCTTGCAGGGCATGGTGGCACACGCTTGTAATCCCAGTACTTGGGAGGCTGAGACGGGAGGATCGCAGGTTTGTAGCCAGCCTCAGCTACTTAGTGAGGCCCTCCGCAACTTAGTGAGACCCTGTGTCAAAATAAAGAATACAAAATAGGGGTGGAGTGTAGATCAGAGGTAGAATGCCTCTGGGTTCAATCCCCAGTACCGCAAAAAAAAATAAATAAATAAAAAAGCTGTCTTGGTTACAACTGCAATAAACATTCTAGTTATACCTTCTTTTATTTATAGTTTCATGATGTTATTTTAGCTACAAATATTTGTTTTAATTTCCTGCAGTCTCCCTAAATTAGAGAGTTGGAGCTTTTAGTTGGAGATAGAAAGTTGTGGAGGTTAACTGTACAGTCATACCCACATCAATATAATTTGAAAGTTCTTTTATTAAAAAAACTTATTGGTGCATCATAATTGTATATGATACTGGGATTCATAGTGATACATTCATATATGCACACAGCATTATTTGGTCTGTTTCCTGCCCCATACCTCTCTTTTCCTTCCTCTCCTTTCTCCCTCATCCCCTTCCACTACTCTACAGGTCTCTTTCCTAATTTTCATGAGGTCTCTTTTCTTTCCTTTTTTCTCTCTAGCTTCCACATATGGGAAAAAACACATGACCCTTAATTTTCTGAGTCTGAAAATTCTTGTGAGTCACAATGATTTCACTGGAGTTTTAAAAAATAGTACAGATATATTGTGGTGTGCATCAGTGCTTTTCAAGCTCTTGTGTTGCATGGGGGTCACCTGAGAATCTCACCAAAATCCAAATCCAGACGCACTAGGTCTAGGGTGGGACCTGAAAGTCTGCATTTCTAACCAGCTCCCAGGCGGTGCCAATGCTGCCAGACCATACACCACATTTTGAGTAACATCTAGGTATTTGTTTGTAAGAAATATGATGGCACAAATACACAGTGAATAACAGGCTGGTTCAACCTGATTTTAAGGTAATTAGAGCCAGGGTGGAGAGTCTGTAACAAATCTACAGAAGCCAGGCATGGTGGTGCACACTTGTAATCCCAGTACTTAGGAGGCTGAGACTGGAGGATCTGGGTTCACGGCCAGCCTCAGCTACTTAGTGAGGCCCTCCGCAACCTAGTGAGACCCTGTTTCAAAATAAAGAATAAAAATAGGGCTGGGGTGTAGCCCCAAGGTAGAATGCCCCTGGGTTCAATCCCTAGTACCGCAAAATAAATAAATAAATAAATAAATAAATAAATAAATAAATAAATCTACAGACCAGGAGCTTGTAGACTTGAGAATGCAGGAGATCTTCCTCCCTCCCCTTATCTCCTACACCCTGAAGTGGAGGCATTGGGATAAGAAGTGAAATTTGATCTTTGAGGATCATTCCATTGCATTCAGTTTTTAACTTTGCTATGGTCTATTTTTTATTTCATTTTTTTAAATTTTGAAACAGGGTCTCACTGAGTTGCTGAGGGCCTTGCTAAGACACTGAGTCTGGCCTCCAACCTGTGATCCTCCTGTCTCAGCCTCCCAAGTATTGGGATTATAGGTATGTGCCACCGCTCTTGGCTTATTGTCTATATCTAAACTTTGCCTAGGTAGTACTGAGGAAAAGGGACATACATTTCTAGAGCATGTACTGGAGTGTTGGACATTGTACTGCTATTTTCTCATGACTCCTCATAACCCTTCAAGGTGGTTATTGTTTTTACTCCCTTTACAGATGGGGAAGCTGAGGTTTAGCAGGATGAAGTAACATGCCGGGTTGCATAGAGACAGAGCAGGGATTAGAATGCACAGAAACTTGAGGCTTTCACTCACATCAACCGGCATCACCTAAGAAGTATTACCAATTAAACGAATACAGCATGTTAGCCCATGTATTTATCACTTTTTGTTTTTCCTCTAAGGAAATTACCCAGAAAGAGTGCCCCGGGAAGAGGGGAGGGAGTAGATGGAAAGAAGTTGCTGAAAAAAAGAAAGGGCTTAGAGAAACTCTAGAAGGCACTGAACATGAATCTCACACTGAAAGTAAATTTTAGCTTCAACAGGAATAGCATTGGAATTTTGTCTCCTGTGTAAGAAAATGGCCCTTCCAAAATGTCTGGATTTCGTAAGTTCATTTTGGACCAATTAAGGTTTAGAGATCCAAGTTGGGTGTGGTGGTGCTTGCCTGTAATCCCAGCACTTGAGAGGATGAGACAGGAAGATCTCAGGTTCAAGGCCAGTCTTGGCAACTTGGCAAGACCTTCAGCAATTTAGAGAGATCCTGTTTCAAAATGAACATAACATAAAATAGAGCTAGGAGTGTACCTTGGAGGTAGAACCCCTGAGTTCAATCCCCAGTACCCAAAACAAAGAAAGGTATTGTGATCCAAAATACAGAGGATTTGAATGTCAATGTTAGAGACTTCCTGTACGTAGCATGCTAAGATCAACCGCAATTTTCTCTGTTGTGCATAGCATCACATGAAATAGGGATTTGTCAGATTCCATGAAGCTGGTCTTTTGTCTTTGACCAGCCTAGTAGGATTTTTGAAAACACTGCACCTAATTCTGAGTTAAATTTTTTTCTGTTGAAAATTGCTATTATACTTCATATAGTTATTAGCAGGAAGATAAGGCAACCTAGCCTTGAGCAAATATTTGAAGATTAAGTTTGTCACAGGGTCCTCTGGTGTCCCTTTCAGACTCTGTCCAGTCCCATCTTCCTCCTCCTTCCAACTCTCCCCCTCAATTGCCCCCATAGCACATGTATAAATGTATTATTTTACTACTAGCTACCAATAAAAAACTTCAGTTAAATGACATGTAAAATAAAAGAGTATTACTGAACCAAGTAAAGGGGTAAGGAATTGCTGCTCTCATCTCTCAATTCTAAACGGTAAAGCTTTAAAGGCCCCCATCATGAGCCAGTCAGGGAATAGATCTTTTCATTGGGGGAACTATCCAACTGCCCTGTTTAACTATATATACCTTTTCCCTTTCCTTTCCTGCCTCCTCCTCCTCTTCTGTACCATTTAAAAATTATTACAATTTTTTTTTGTGGTACTGGGGATTGAACCCAGGGGCATTCTACCTCCGGGCCACACCCCCAGCCCTATTTTTAATTCTTTATTTTGAACCAGGGTCTCACTACGTAGCTGAGGCTGGCCGCGAACCCAGACCCTCTGGTCTCAGTCTCCCAAGTACTGGGATTACAAGCGTGTGCCACCACACCCGGCTTATTCCAATTTTTAAGATTGTATGATTGTACTGATTTTCAAAATTTGAGATAGAGTTTTGCTATCATTTTTGTGGTGGTGGTGCTGGGGATCAAACCCAAGGCCTTTTGTATGCTAGGGAAGTACTCTACCACTGAGCTGTGCCCTCAACCCAGAGTTGTGCTATTTAACACTTCCTTGAGGTGTGTGGGGTCCTGTTGAAAGATTATTTACAGGTCAAATATTTTTGATAGTTCCATTGAAAGGTCCCTCACACAGGTCTGGAAAGACTTAAAATTTTGCCTGGTTCCACCAACAGTGTCCTTAGTAAGAAGGTTGTGTGTTTAAACGAGCACACATCTCCTTTATTCTGTTTACTGCCATGAAATGGACAGTGCACGCAGCAGGACATCAGAATCTGGCTCCCTGGGCTATGTCTCTGAGGTCACGGCTTCACGGTCCTGGCCCAGTCACTTAGGCTACTAGGACTCAATGTTGCATCTATAAACCGATTTATAGGGTTCTTTTTTGTGGTATTGGAGTTGAACCCAGGAAAATTCTACTTCCTAGTGACATACCTGGGCCTTTTTTTTTTTTTGCGGTACTGGGATTGAACCCAGGGGCATTCTACCTCCAAGCTACACCCCAGTCCTATTTTTTTATTCTTTATTTTGAAACAGGGTCTCACTAAGTTGCGGAGGGCCTCACTAAGTAGCTGAGGCTGGCTGCGAACCCAGATCCTCCAGTCTTAGCCTCACAAGTACCGGGATGACAAGTGTGTGCCACCATGCCCAGCATCTGGTCCTTTTTAAAAATTTTTTGAAACAGGGTCTCACTAAGTTGCTGAGGCTGGCCTCAAACCCACGATCCTCCTGTCTCAACTTCCTGAATACTGAGATCATGCACTACCATGCCTGGCTGATTTCTAAGGTCCCTACCAGCTTTGACATCCTATGGCTGCCTTCCTGTGTTTATTAGAGCCTTCTCTGGTTTAGGAGGTCACACAGTAGGCACGTCCTTCTCTAACATTGGTATCATGATGAGCGTATGGGCTGTGTAGTTAGATTGCCAGGATTCAAATCCTAGCTTTGCCACATTAGCAGTATGACCTGGGCAATTTATTTCTCTACTGCAGCTTCATCAGCTATAAGCAGGTAATGAAATTATAACCTATTCCATAGTGTGACTGTGTCACAACCTACCCCATGGGGTGACTATCTGATAGGATGATACCAGTGTTAGAAAAGAACATGTCTACTTTATGACTCTCCTAAACCAGAGAAGACTCTAACCTAACTACAGGAAGGCAGCCATAGCAAGTCAAAGCTGGTAGGGACCCTAGAAATCAGTCAGGTGTGGTAGTGCATGCCTATAATCCCAGTACTTGGGAGGCTGAGACAGGAGTATCATAGGTTTGAGGCCAACCAATAGGATGGATGTGTTAGGACATATCTTACAGAAGGGGCATTATGGCCTACCCCAAAGGAGGGGATATCTTAACCTGCCCCATAGGGTAATTGTGACCAGTAAACAAATTAGCATTTGTTAGATGTTCTAAATAGGGCCTTGTGTATGGTGATCCCTCATTAACTCTTAGTGAGGATTATTATTAAAATCATTTGCATTCTTCAAGGTCCAATTCCGGTATCCTCCCTTACATATTAGCTTTCTTGATTATTTTAAGAAAAAAACAGCCTTCCACAGGCTTTTTATCTTGAAGTGAATGGAGTCCACTAGCATTTGAGTTGCTTCTTCCCACTTTTTCTCTTGGGATCATTTTCACATAATGGTTTTCATTTAAGTCGTGTACAATAAGAGAACTATAACCTATTTCATTTTACAGATCAGGAAATTTAATTTTGAACAGGGAAAGGACTTGCTCAAGATAATACAGTTTCCTTCAACCCTTCTGACTCTCATACAGTCCACAGAAAAATTATGTATTAATTAGTTTTGAAACCTAACTCTCAAACTAGTTCTTGTCATCCAGGGCTGTGGAAAGCTGATATTGACTTCTAGAACCAGTCATTCAATGTCTGCAACATCATAGGCTTAACGTTGAATGTGCCAAATAGAACTGCCAAATTGAACTTCTTACTCTCATGATATTGTTTCCTTATAAATCCTAAATAACCATAGTGACTGCAAGTCATGTTAATTCAACAGGTACCTTTTATGTATGTAATAGGTTACATGATGGTTGCTGGCTTCCTTACAGAAAATACAGTATTGATCTCTGCCAGTTTTTTTTTTGCTTCCTTATGCATTAATCTCTCTCTAGTTTCATATACTTATGAAAATAGGCAGTGTGGGCTATTTGGTAAGCAAATCAATGTTTCTATTTTATGTGGTGGTAATATGACAGTCCAGACATATCCCACCAGCTCTTCTATGGAAATAGGTTTCTGCTTAATGCTGACTACATTTAGGATCTCATTTTATTTTGAAAGGTTCTTGTTTTGCCTTCCCAACTAAATTCCCCTTAAATAAGAGTGGGCAATGCAGAGGTTGCTAGTCACTGGATAGGCCTTTGAGTCAACAGTGGTCCCTGAGTCCTGTTTATTTGTTGACCTAATAAAATGGAGTAGAGATAATTTTGTTTTTCTTTATGGCTGAGTAGAATTCCATTGTGTGTATATAAAGAAGAACAATATTATGTCATCTGCAGGAAAATGGATGGAACTGGAGAATATTATGATAAGTGAGAGTAGCCAGTTTCAGAAAGTCAAGGGTCATATGTTTTCTCCCATATGTGGATGCTAGAGAGAAAACAGGAAACATAAGGGACTTTGGATAAATGTGTAGAGATACCAGTAGAATAGTGGAAGGGGATTAGGGGAGGGATGTGGGGTTGGGAAAAAGGAGACTTGAGGAAGGAAACAGTTCAAATAATGCTATGTCCATATATGAAGGTGTCACTACCAATCTCACTAACATGTACAGGGAGGGAGAAGGGGGTAGCAGGGTAAGAGGCAGAGGAAATACACCAAGAGCTGTGTGCATGTATGAATGTATCACATTGAACCTCACTATGATGTATAATGGCAATGCACTAACAAAAGTAGAAAAATAAAAAGAAAATAAAGAACATAGACATCAAAAGGGAGGAGACATTACATTTCTAAAAATTACTCACCACCAATTATCAGCTCCCCAAATGAGAGAGATCATAGAAATGCCTTCAATTTCAACTATAGACCATTTAGAGGAGAAAGGAGAAGTATAAGGAAGGGGCAGAAGCAAATAGAAAGAGAAAGGCAAGCCCAAGCCTGAGCTGGAACCAGAGACCTTGTCGTAGAAGAAACTGATCTGGATATGACAAAGCAAGAGTCATCAAAACGGGGCTCTTGGAGTTTGTTAGGAAGCCTGGGAGTCCACCTTAGAGAATGGAGCTTTGAAGGACTGGCTCTCCTGGATAAAACTTTAAAGATATGTGGATACAGTGTTGCTATATGAGAACAACAGTACCAAAACAAATAAATAAAAAGGTAAAATTGCCCTGCAACTCTGTCTAGTGTTTGGCTCCCCCAAAGGAATCTATATGTTACAAAAAGTACACCTTTATGGTTTCCATAGACTAGCCATTGTTTAGCCATAGACTTTGGGTGTAGAAAATAAGCTTATCCAGGCAGGCATGTGTGTGCAGTTTCCAGTGGAGGCAGAGGTGAAAGGTAGGTGTGACACCTGCCTCTGCAGGTCTTGCTGGCTCCAACACACCCTGATCTCTGCCCTGTCTTCCAGCCCTTAGCACAGTAACCAGTGACCACAGCAAATAGTACCCATTGTACTCAAGAGAAATCCATTCCACTTTTCTACTTTTGCAAAAGAATTATCCTTTCTTTGAAAACCAATGAGATAATCTCCAAAGCAAAAAGTAAGCAAAAAGTTATTTTTTTTTGCGGTACTGGGAATTGAACCCAGGGGCCTTCTACCTCCAAGCTACACCCCCAGCCCTATTTTTTATCCTTTATTTTGAAACAGGGTCTCACTAAGTTGCGGAGGGCCTCACTAAGTAGCTGAGGCTAGCCTTGAACCTGCGATCCTCCAGTCTCAGCCTCCCAAGCACTGGGATTACAAGCGTGCGCCACCACGCCCAGCTAAAAAGTTATTATATTTAATGAGTAAGATTTCCACTGCTTCTGTCCATAAGTGAAGCAATGCTCTTGGGAGACACTTAAAGGATTAATAAATAGCCTCCCATTTATTAATAATAAATAGCTCACCTATGAGCTGTCTGGAGTGCCATTTTTAAATAAATAATAAATGTAAATAAATAATAAAAGCTGGTTTTCTTAATTCTCACATGGAGAGTTGCGTGGTCTATGTCGGGAGGAAAGATGGTTTGAACTGACAGTGGTTTATTCAGCACCAGGCTGTTTTTCTTAGCCTCCCTTTCTTTTCATGTTCCTGCCCTAGTGGACTTACCATATTCTTGGGCCAGTGGGAAGCACTCTCTAGTGATTGGATGGATTTACTGGGCACCTGCCTCCACCCAGAAAGCACAATACCTGTGTGGGTGCTTCCTGATCAAAAATGATAAGTAGGATGCAAATATATTCTTCTTAATGCATGATCCTGGCATAGCCAGAGGGAGTATGAGTGATGGTGTCTCAGTACAATAACTTTTTGCTTAGAACTTGAAAGTCAAAGTTAAGGATCCACACATCCACTTCGGCTCTAGGGGGTCTAAGGTGAGTAAAGTTATTTTCAGATCATCAAACAAAGGTCTTAACTAGTGGGCACCTAGATGAAGATAATGATGTAGTTTCACATGGCAAAGAAGAGCATAAGAAAGTTGATCTCTGTGGCCTACTGCCTACTGTTGCTCTTTTTCATTATTAGTCCTGATTTCAGACGGAGGATTACAGTAATGGTCTTAGCAGAGCCAGAACATTAATGCATTTATTTTTCAGGAATACCTTAAGTTTTAGTGTTTCCCATACTTTTGGAATAAAAAGCAAGAGTGTTTTTACTTTGTAAATGTGCTAATTTTTAGTTCTTTTGAATCTCTTTTGATAAAGTTTCTGTTCTGTTGCCTTTTCATATATTTGCCTCCTTTTATTCTATCTTGGGCATTCACTTTGATTTTAAATTCTCTGAAGTATTTAAAATTGTACCCATATCCTTTCTGTTGAAGATCTGGTTATGATCAGGGGTGGCAGATGTCATCTGCAATGATATCAGGGTCTCACAGTCAAACCACTGCCCACATTAATGGAGGGAAATTTCAGTTGATCAGTTACTTTATACATGGTGAGCTGTCTGGAGTGTGATTTCTTTTAAAGTTTCATTATATCCTATCCAATTCCACAAACACCAAAAGAATGTTTAGGAGTCCAGAGCACTGCAATAAGATGGTCTAGAGGGTGGTACAAAGATGGCGAATTTATGGTCCAGAGTAGGAGATGAGTCATTCAATGCATAAAATGCTTTTAAAAATTCAACAGATTTATAAAATTCATAGCCAAGGCAGTCGAAAAAACTCTATGTATGTATGTCATTTATTTTATAATCCTAACTCAGTCTAATTTGTTAAAATTAACATTTTCAAGTATCCCCAAATGATAAATATTTGAGTACAAAATAGGAAGGCTAGAAGAGAACCTAGCTAGATGCTGCAGTCATTCTAATTGTTTTATTTTATTTAGGACGATAATATGGATACAAAACCCATTCTAGAAGAACTTCTTCTCAAAAGGTCACAGCAAAAGAAGAAAATGTCACCAAATAACTACAAAGAGCGGCTTTTTGTTTTGACCAAAACAAATCTTTCCTACTACGAATATGACAAAATGGTGAGGCTCTGTTTATTTCATTGTTTTTATACTGTTCATTATTTTACCGAAGTCTCCACAAAATGCTTGATTATAATGAAAGAATATCAGGGGTCTTCACTTATACAGTAAAGAACAACTTGCAAGTACTAACTACATTGTCTTTCCTTAACCAAAGTACAATAAATTCAAGATAAAGGATTTTAAAATATTAGCTAATTTTACTACAGCAAACTATAATTTTAACACAGTAGTCATCAACTAAAGTTATTTTTCTTCCCTGGGGACATTGGGCAATGGCTGGGGACATTTCTGATTTTCACAATTATTTAGGGGGGTGCAAGTGCTACTTGGCATCCAGTGGGTAGAGATCAGGGATGGTATTAACTGCCCTACAATGCATAGGACAGATCCCACAGCAAATATTAATATTCAGCCCCAAATATTAATAGTGCTGATGATCAGAAATGCTGCCTTAAAACAATACTGGAAAAAAGACTAGCTCTGTACAGTTGAGAATTCTAACATAGTAGAACTACTGAAAATATTGTCATAAAATTGAAACAAAGTGAAGATGCTTTGTGAAATGAGATCTTGATTTTCCTGAGTATATTAACCACATGGCAGGTCATTTGAAACACATTTTGTGATTCTCCAACAAGACTATTAACTACTGTTCGAACATTTGGTTTGGGAGAAGTATGTGTGTTTGTGTCCACACTAGAGAAATATATTCTGCTTTTATTGGATTTTGACGATCACAGAGTAATTGGAAGTGGTTCTCCACTGGTCACCCCATACCCCAATCTCCTTCCCAAGCGTAACTTTAGCTTTATGCTTTGTCCTGTACACCATGGTGCATCACATGAGATATATTTCGTGTTTTAACTCAGAAAAGAGGCAGCAGAAAAGGATCAATTGAAATTAAGAAAATCAGATGTGTGGAGAAAGTCAATCTTGAGGAGCAGACACCTGTGGAGAGACAGTACCCATTTCAGGTAAAAGGAAGAGCAATACGACATTCAGTGGATACTTATTCTTTTAATATTTCCTATTATGAACTTGGCACATTCAGGGAAAATAATGATATTGCAAAATGATCCATTAAGACCATGATAAGGCTTGGAATATTTCCAAATGGGAGTTGAGTGCTCTGGTAAAGTCATGTCCACCAATCTGCCTCCTCTGGAGGGGATGGAAACAAGAGGAGAGTGGAAGCTGCAATGGCCTTGACCTAATCCCAGTACCTGGGAGGCTAAGACCAGGAGGGTTGCAGGTTCAAGGCCAGCCTCAGCAACTTAGTGAGATCCTCTTTCAAAACAAAAAGTAAAAAGGGCTGGGGGTGTAGCTCCCTGGGTTCAATCCCTAGTACCAAAGGGGGAAAAAGGCACTGTTGGATGAAATAGTAGTCTCTCTGAATAAAGCAGCCCCCCACGAGAGAGTAAAACAGAGTCTGGAGAGGTGGGGAGGGCAGGATTATGAAGGACTTTACACATCATGCTAAGGAATTTCAATTTTACCCTTAAGTATGGTATACTATAGAAACTATTCCTTCAGTGCCTTTCGGAAGTGGCTTGATCTAAGTCAATCCCTACTTTTATTATATCATGAACACACCTTTCTTTCTTTTTTAGGATTTTATTGATGCAATGTAATTATATATCATAGTGTGATGCAAAGTGATACATTCATATATGCACATGACACATCTTGGATGTACACCCCTTTCTGATCCAAAGGTAGATGGATTGTATTTCAGATGGCCAGACTACCCAGTTCTAGTGCTCAGGGCCTGTGACCAGTAATGAAATACAATAATCCAGCTGATCAAGAACCCATACTTCCCACAAAAAAAGAAAAAAAAACACTTGGGAGAAAGCAGGCGAGAGGGTACTCATGGAAGAGACTGCAAACTCATGTCACAAAGACATAGGGGACTCAAAGACACACAGGCTTTGGAACCCTGCAGAGGTCCTGGCCCCATCACTGATATTTGTATAGCCATAAAAACATATTCAACTTTCTCGGAGTATGTTTCCTCATGTGTAAAAAACTAAATAAATAAAAATCATACTCCTATATTTTATAGGATTACAATGTTTAAGTAGCTAAGAAAGGACCTAGCAATTAGTAGGTGTTTAATAAATGGCACATAATATTTTCCAAGAGTAGCATAAACTAGAGCGGATCTTGAGGAAATTTTTAATCTTCAAATATTTAAAGTGTCTTAAGGAATAGAGAAAGACTTATTCTGGGGATTCCTGGGGTGCCATGTGACACAACAGACTGAAGTAACAAGGAGACATAGTTTACTAACATAAGCCTGAACTGTGAACATTATTAGAATATATGAAAATTGAAGCCAGGCATAGTGTTGCATGTCTGTAAAATGGACAAAGATGGCATAACAAAGTAAAGGACTTTCTATCTCTGGACATATTTTGAAGGATAGAGCAGTTAAAGATTTTCTAGTGGGCTGTAAAGGGAATTGTCTGCTGAGTAGGTGGATGGAGCAGAACACTCGTAAGACACAGGCGATGTGTAACATATTGTAATTCTCCATGGTCCGGGGCATCCCTACTGAGACCTCAGTGTTTCACCCTGTCAGATGCATCATTACTGTGATTTTCCAAAGTGTTGAAGTATTTGGGATAAAATAAATGGAGGAGTGGAGGATAAAAGAACTAGTTTTTTTCCCATCTAATTCCAAAGCTAATATATGAGCAAACTCAAGATTTCTTTTGGATAACAGAGAAAATTCGCAGGTCCACCAGAGTGAACTACGACGCAATCATATAAAACCCACCATGTCCTTTGCTTTCCAGATTGCCTATAAAGATGGACTTCTCTATGTCTATGCTTCAAATGAAGAGAGCCGAAGTCAGTGGTTGAAAGCGTTACAAAAAGGTAATAAAAAGATCGTAAAAGAGAGTCATGAATGGAATATTTCTGAGGCTTGGCAGAGGAAAGATAAAGCAGGAAAAGGAACCAATGCCAAGAAATAATCTGCTGATTTTCCTAGGAAGCTCAGGGAAGGTGCCAGACCCATCCTCATTTTGCATTCTCATTGTTACAGACAGGAAGCCTGTGGATCTGATTCCCTCTCCCAGCTCAGCACAGAGCTAGCTATTGTGTCTTCAAGGCAGTTCTGGGGAAGCTAGGCCACCTGCTCTCCACCTGCTGTGCTTGCCTTTACCAGGGCAAAGTCTGGGTCTCTGTAGGGCTGTGTCAAGCCCTGTCGCTACTGTATTTTCATTGTTTATAAAAAGTCATGTCTAATATATACTAAGTACTTACCACGTTCCAGATACTTTATCAGGGACTTGCAAAACATGTTATTAGATTGTCCTCTTAACAAGTCTATGGAAACGGGTAACGTTCTCCACTTGACATACAAGTAAAGCTAAAGCGATCATAAGCCTCGTAATGGGAATCGCAGAACTCAGTTACCCAAACCCATTGGGGGTGGGGGTACTGGGGATTGATCCCAGGGGCATTCTACCTCTGAGCTACACCCCCAGCCCTGTTTTATTTTCTTTTTTGAAACAGGGTCTCACTAAGTTGTTGAGGGCCTCACTAAGTTGATGAGGCTGACCTCTAACCTGTGATCCTCATGTCTCAGCCTCCCAAGTACCGGGAATACAGGCATGCCCCACCAGGCGCAGCTCCAACACCAATTTTTAACCTGTACACTGTAACAATTAGGCAAAACTGGGGCTTTAATGAAACTTTTATTCAGTGCTTTTTAGGCTCCCCTTGCAACAACCTTTGGTAGAAGCAGGAGAATGGCAATTTGGCACTATAGTGTTTCCTTCCATGGTATTTTTATTTTAAAGGTGGGTAGTGATGTTTGAACAATACTTAATTCAAATGAATAACTCTACCTGTGGAATTTCAGATATCGAGTTTCTAGGTAGGGGAATATTTAATTTTATTTAAATTTTGTATCATGCCTCTTTCTCATTACACCTCAAATTACAAGCACTTACTCCACTTTGATACAAATACAGCCTTTTTCACACATAGGACTTAGTCTTCCCTTTGCAAGAAAGGTCTTCAGCAATCTATTCTGTAGGATAGTCAAGTGGTCCCCAGGGGGAACCCTGCCTGCCACCACCCCTCCATCCATCACCATCTCAATGAAGGGAGAAGGGCATCCCTGTAGGAAACAGACAAACCTGCAGCCAGGTCCCACTTGGATGTGTCATCTAATAACTGTTTAACATCTCTGGGTCTCAGTTTCCTGACCCGTCAAATAGAGAGCATATTTCTGTTCTCCTACAACAGTCATGAGCCACTAATGAGTGACTCACAAATATATTAGAGTATCCTCCTCCTAGAAAATGCTAGTCACTGTGGTTATAATGGGGCTTCTAGGAGGCGCTCTAATGCTTTGTTTCCTATTCAGTCTCCTTTGGAGGAATTTCCTGGGGTGTAGACACAGCCTGTAGACACAGCTTGTAGGTGTGGCTCTTGTTCATGCCCAAGATCTCCATTAGTGGGTCCCTCTGAAACTATATACGTTGTACAGGCTTGGGTGGCCCTTGGACTGCACACATGAGGACATACAGAATGTAAAATGAGAGCAGAGAGAGAAGCAAAGCACATCTCCTAGCCCCTTATAAAACAGCAGAGGGTCTCCACTACTGGGGCTGCCATACACCCAGCAGATGACTTGTATCAGTTAGTAATGCTTTGGGCTGCAGGTAAAAAGACACCAAAAAGTTACTGCAACAAAACCACTTTTGTTCTTC
This sequence comes from Glis glis, assembly GCA_004027185.1. Lineage (NCBI taxonomy): Eukaryota > Metazoa > Chordata > Mammalia > Rodentia > Gliridae > Glis > Glis glis. The sequence goes on along the minus strand of PVJS01033470.1, from coordinate 5,217 downwards.
TTGCACAGTTACAAGTGCAGAGGGAGGCAGTCCAGGCATAAGGTAGCAGCTCAGTGAAGTCAGTAGGGACGCAGGATCCTCCAACTTTCTGCTTTGTCACCCTTAGAGGACTCCAGAGAGGTTCTGAGCCTTCCCAGAAGGCCACCTGAATACTTTTGTTCATGGCACATCATCCAGAACTATGTCTCATAACCATCTCTAAGTGCAAAGGAGGCTGAGAGGCAGTATCTGCTTTTTTTCCAACCTCTTTTCTGGAAGATAGGGAGAGAGAAGGTGGGTGGGATTGGTTGTCAAGTTGGCCAACTAACCAGCCACAGGGAAACAAAGAGGTTTCCTCACTCAAATCTTTTCCCTTAGGAAGTTTCATTGTGATACAATGACCTTCCCCATTTTTTGTTTATCTGTTACTTGGCTTAAGAATTATAAACAGAGGCAGACATTGAAGACACAGAATTTTCCAGATGGTAACACTTGGAAGGTTTGGACTGATTCTGTGGTGATTTAAGGAGTGTCAGCCCCAGTACTTGGAAGGCTGAGACAGGAGGATTACAGGTTTGCGGCCAGCCTCAGCAACTTAGCGAGGCCCTCTGAAACTTAGTGAGACCCTATTTCAAAATAAAGAATAAAAAATAGGGTGGGAGTGTACCTCGGAGGTAGAATGCCCCTGGGTTCAATCCCCAGTACCGCAAAAAATAAAAAGGAGTGTCAGCTACTACAGTTCTGAATTCAATTAGCCAGGTATTGATAAGTGTGTCCTTCCTTCTAGAAAAGTAAAACTGAAAGGGATTTAGCAGAGGCATGACATCTGTGCATCAGAATGTAGTAAAAAACAGCCTGGTGCTTAATCTCAGATCTGCTAATTACTAGGCTTATGACTGTAGGCAAGTTATACCACCTCAGTTTTTCTAATTCTATGAGAGGCATGATAGCTATAATAGCTACCCCAGGGTTGTTGAATAGAATAAAAGAGATGACACATGCGAAGGAAAAATACATACAATCATATATACATTAATATATGAATTCCTTTTATTGTCATTATTAGGTGGTGGGAATGTTGCAAAGTGGACTTTTGGACTTGGTTGGAAAATGAATTAGTTACTGATAACCTAAATCCACATAGTAGGAAATATTAGGAATCTTGACAGGTGAAGACCAGGAGCTTAGACCAGGAAGGCGAGTAAGGTGCCCAAGGAATTCCAATGATCATTTGGTACCAAGAATAGAAACTTGTGTTTTGTGATATTTATTGCTTTTTCTCTTTATGATTTCTGTCATCATTTTCCTTTAATTCTCAGTAGTACAGATTTTTTATGCTAGCATTTTCAGCTAAGCTGAACTGAATTAAACTAAAGGAATAAAATTACTAAAGCCCACTGTTCACTCAACACCCATTTTGGGACAAACATTTACATACATTATTATCTTAGGTCCTCTCAGTGACCCAGCAAAATTTTTAGTATCTCCATACACTTCCTTAAGTGAAGGTTCTAAAAGAGGAGCAGAACTCTCCTGAGATCTAAATAAGAAATCCTCAACATGAACATAAAATCAAAAGGGAAAGAGTTGAAGTCACACATAGAACCAGCCTTCCCCACCTAGAGATGCTTCTTGAACTAATCCCTACTAAGACCTTGTAGATTTCTCTGTTGCATTTCAAAAGAGATTAATTTGTTATAGACACACTATTATCCTCCAAGATTTGAATTTCATTTCTTGAATTAAACATTGCCCTATTCCTATGGTTCTTTTTAAATATGTACCTCCAAGAAAAGTAACCCCATAAACCATTCATTCCTCAGCATAAACATGTCAAAATCATGAAAGGCAAAGGGTAAGAAGCTGTTCTAGATCAAGGGCAATTAGATACCTAAGTGACACATGCGATTCTAGATTGGTTTAGAAAAAAATAGGTGATCAGATAACAATCAGTAATTGATCAGAAAAAATTGGCGATAATAAAGGATTATAAAGGACATTATTGGAAAATTTTTGAACATGAAATGTATATTAATTAGTAATATTGTATCAGCATTAGAATTTGATGATTGCATTATGTCTATATAAGAGAATGCCCTTATTAATAGAAGTTACATGTTGAAGTGTTTATGAATGACATTGGTCATTCTGTCTACTATTCACTCTCAAGTTATTAAGCAAAATATAATAATGATAAAAAATTAAAGACAATGATATATATGTATACAGAGAGAAAAAGCAAAACATTGCAATTAACAATTAGTGAATCTAAGTATGGGGTATGTGGGTGTTTATTGTACTATTCTTGCGACTTTTCTGCACATTTGAAATTTTTCAAAATAAAAAATGGGGAGCTGGGCATGGTGGTGCACACTTGTAATCCCAGTACTTGGGAGACTGAGCCAGGAAGATCACAGGTTTGAGGCTAACATGGGCAACTTAGCAAGATCCTGTTTCAAATTAAAAATAAAATGGGTTGGGGGTATAACTCAGAGGTAGAATACCCTTGGGTTCAACCTCCAGTACCAAAAAAAAAATAAATGAAATTGAAGGAAACATGTGCTCTTGGAATTTATTTTCATTTTGCTAAGATCTAGTCCTACCATCCAGCCTCCTTCTGCCAAAAGAGAACACTGAGTGCAATCAGTCACCTATCCTCTACCTCTACGGATGTATTTCTAAAATCCTAACAGCAAGCTGATTGAAATATGTATTTTTATTAGTTTTCTTTTTAATCTAAGAATGATATGATATGGTGTTGATCTCACTATACACATAGACCCCCCCTCTTTCTTTTTGGCTTATTAACTTCTGAGTGAAAGATTTATATTCTTCAGGAACCATTGGCCCTTACCTTGGTTGTTGGCAAAATGGCTTTTTTATTGTTCTGTGATGATAGCACTTACTGAATGTGTTTCTTGCCTTGGGGCAATGTCTGCTCACTCCAATTTCCTTCCTTCCCGTTCCTCAGAGATCAGGGGCAATCCCCACCTGCTGATCAAGTACCACAGTGGGTTCTTCGTGGACGGGAAGTTCCTGTGCTGCCAGCAGAGTTGCAAAGCGGCTCCAGGATGTACCCTCTGGGAAGCATGTAATATGTGACCCCTTGTTGGGCTGGACCCTGGGTGGGCGGGGCCCCATTAGGTCCAAACTGCCAGATGCCAGAACAGCTTCCCAGGAAACGAAATGTACCCAAGGAGTTGGCATCGTGAAAATCCAGCCTTGCAGATGCTCTGTAGCAAATGAAGTCTAATTCTAGGGTCAATTGAATTGCATTCATTAAGATAAGAACAATCTTAGTATCTGCCATTCTTTCATTTTGTGAGGAATATTTTAAGAACTGAAATCATTAATCAAGCAATGAGCTATTATTTCCTCCCAGAATTCTTCCTAGTTTAAGATAAACTCCAAGGAGATAGAATGTGGTGAACATGTTAACATGAAAATAGCTAGGTTTTCCACTTAATTAGAATATCAGCTCTTTCTTCTTATAAATAAAACTCATAAACAAAAAAGGCCAACATTCTTTTCAAATATATAGACAAAGATAAAATTTAAGTAACACTTCTCATCCCTATATATATCTAAGTGATGATGGCAAAGTTTTAAAAGATATATTAGGCTGGGTGTGGTGGCACATGCCTGTAATCCCAATACTTGGGAGGCCGAGACAGGAGGATTGCAGGTTCGAGGACAGCCTCAGCAACTTAGCAGGACCCTCAGCAACCTAGCAAGACCCTGCTTCAAAATTAAAAATAAAAGGGGTGAGGGCATATTAACTGTATGTGGCTCTTCCCTCCGCTGTGAAGGACTGAGGAGTAATGTCTCTTTATGGTGTCAATCATTTCCCCCAGCGGTTCTGTCTGGGGTCTGGCATGGCTACCTATCAAGCCAGATTACAACTCTGACTTTGCTAATTCCCTGGGAAGGAGCAGGAAAAAAGCCAGAGGAGAGCACTACCTTGGGAGGAACTTCCTAGGTACTTCTGTCTTCATGGCACTCACCATGTGTCCTGGGTGCCACAGGTTCTCTGCCAGGCTCCAAGAACAGCTCCAGAGCATAGAGGTTTTGCAGCTCATGAGCAGCTGTGATACCATCTAGCTGCCTAATAATAATTTACTCTCTTGACTTTTGCTAATCTCCTACACAGCCCTTGGGCTCAGGGACTAGAAAGGAAGCAGTTAGATAACTTTGCTCCCTTCTGTCTCCAAGATGCCCTGGTCCATCCTCTTTACATGACACATGGCCTACCAGTAGATGGACCACACACCCCAGGTTGTTTGGGACATTCTCATTCTGTGCCTGACCTTCTGGCATAACCACGAAAATCATACCTCTTTACTGTCAAAAGTATTTCAGTTTGGGCAATAAACTATATGGTCACCCCACTAATGAAGTATACAGTGGCTTCATACTCATAGCTTGGACATCTATTTCCATGTGAGGGTAGAAAGAGAAACCAACAATTATCATAAGAAGAGAAAAAAAGCATGTAATGGGTTTGTTTATGTATTCGTCGGCCACTTCAATCATACTTCAATCATAAAGTATCTTGTGTGAGCCAATCAAAAAGGAGTCAGACGTGGATACTGACCTCTAGGGTCATATCCGCTACTCAATGAGATTAGATAACTGTGACTCAGATATACAAGGTAGAAAGGAGATATAAATTAATAGCTATAGAAATTAGAAGAATTTGAATTTTCAATTAAGATGTGCAAAGATTATCAATAATTCATGGTGGGGAGTGGTGTTTGAGTTGGGCAGTATACAGATATGCTACAGAATCACTCCAGATATTGTATCTGAACCCAGTTAATCTGGAGTATTGCTCACACAGTCTGGTTCATCCTCTGGATTCCTAATACTGAGTGGGGCTTATGTTTGTCTCTTTGTTTGCTGTATTTAAAATTCCTTCTGATAATACTTAATTTTACTTTTCAGATGCTGATCTGCACATTGCTATCAGTGAAGAGAAATACAGAGCTCCCATTTTCCCAGACAGGGTGGTAAGTCAATAATTTTTTGATGTTTTCCATAGTCAGGATATATGAAATAAACCCAGAGTTGCTAGAGTCAAGACTAGAAAATGTGGAGTTCGTATAAACTGCTTGTTAAAGAGAAAAAAAATGTGAGCCATTGCTAATATCTATAGGTAGTATTAGTAATGGAATCAAACATATAAATATTGTAACATTTCATATTTTTATATTAACTGCTTGTGGTCTTTTCCTGATC
>PVJS01033469.1:0-22143 GCA_004027185.1 Glis glis | reverse complement strand
AGGCTGGCCGCAAACCCGGATCCTCTGGTCTCCGCCTCCCAAAGTACTGGGATTACAAGCGTGCGCCACCACACCCGGCTCTTATTTAGTATTAATAAATAAACTGATCTTCAAGATAATTTTTAGCAAAGCCACATAGACACTAATTGAAGATGACATTGCCATGTGCTTAGAAATACTACAAAGTTTTCTAGTCACTAGACAGGGCTACATTTAAAATTCAGAGTAGCGTATATGATGCTAATATACATTTCATTAAGACAAAGTTTCATTTCTACAGTTTGGGCATTTTTTAAAGGATCAGAAATAAAACAAAAAAGGAGCAAAACATGGCAAGTGAAAAAGTAATATTGATGAGGAATAGGACATTTATTAAGTTTATCTAATAAGCTCGAGTTGGCCCTGGTCTCCCAGATATCGCTTCTCCCTCCCCAGGCTCTGGTGTTTGGGAGCATCAATGTTGGATAATGGCCCAGGGCCAGAAATCTGCTGCTTTTCTCCTTTGGTTTTCATATTCTCAAAAAGCACCAAACTGCTTTCTCTCTCTGCCAGGGGTGGATGGGGTTGCAAAGCTCTTCTCAGTCCTAAATAAAGATAATTGTACCTGTGGTCCCAGGAGATGAAGCTCTGTTTCTCGGGCCTTTTGTACATGGGCTGGGAAACCCGGGGGTTAAGTGTCACTTTTCTAGAGAGTTAGGGCACCTTTTACCACCACAAAGTAGCCTAATTCAACACTTTGAGCTGTATCCGGGGTCCCCCTGCTGGCCATGAGAAATAAGAGTAGAAAACAGTTTTTGAGAAGGAGAAATCCTGTGGTTTGTATTTGAAAGTGATACATAAAAAGACAAGATCCTGTTCAGTAAAGCGAAGTCAGACTCAGGTTGTGATAGAAAATGGCGATAGAATGCTAACAATGGTGATACAAATCTCCCTCTATAAAGAGGGTTAACAATGGGATTCAGATTGCAATCCAAAATCTGAATTGATTTAGTATAAGGCACTGAAAAATATCTTCATAGGGGCATAACTGTAATGTACTACTGTTGTTTTATTTTTAGAGAAAGGTTGGAAATTAGTGGGGATTGCTATGTAAGGTAGAGCTAACCCCCTGGAAGGCATGGTCCTCACCCCAAATACTGTTTTCCAACAACTTGTTTTAGTCTAATCTAATTGAGGATTCAGACTACCATGGTACCATAGTGAGAGAGGCCATAAAAACAAAAAAATAAGCTAGGTGTGGTAGCACACAACTGTAATCCTAGCAAGCCTGGAGAATGAGGGAGGAGGGTCACAAGTTGGAGGCTAGCCTGGGCAGCTCAGCAAGTGCCACCGTTTGGAGACAATGCTAAAGTGGGTGGTAGGTCTAAGTGGTTTCTAGCAAGACCCTGTCTCAAAATAAAATAAAAGGGGCTGGGGATGTAGCTCAACAGTAGAGCTCTTGCCTAGTATGCACAAGGCCCTTGGTTTGATCCCCAGCACTCCACCACCACCACTACCAAAGAAAGAAATATACCACACGGATGGACGGAGTTGGACACTCAAGCACACTCAGCGGACGGAGCATGCTGATTGCAGATTGGACTTTGTGGCTCCAGGTTTTATTGACTGCCTGGCTCTTTGTGGAGATTTAAGGCCTGGCTGGGCCTGTTTTGTTGCTGTGGTTGGTACTTTTGCTGGATCACAGAGACCACAAGAGAGTATGCGCTTCAAGTGAAAATATGGAATAAGTAGCGGAAGGACTTAAAAACAGAGAAGCAGGGGTCTGGTGTTTGTCACCAAAAACAGACCAGAAAAAGAGATATGAAAATCAACCACAAACATAACAACTTCAAACTTTCTCGTGGCCCCTTTCTGATCAAATGAAAACATAGAACTCCATATCCTATATAATGATAGAAACATCTATGACCCCAGAGGAGAAATAAAGAGTGAAAAATATAAAGGAGGTGAATGAAAAATAGATGGCACCCGGTAGAACATTCCGGCATCACTGCAAAAGAGGAAGTGGTCACAGTGGCTGGGAAAGGGCAGCCTGCTCAAGGACATCTCTGGCCTGCTCATCCCAGAGATGCAACTCACGCCACAGCCAGCGGGGGTCAGAGGTGCTCCACGTCTCAGAGAATCCTAGCCAAATCTGTCGCTTGGCACCTTTAACTCCAAACCTACAAATCCTGCAAAGCACCTCTAACTCCAAACATACGAATTCTACCAACAGGAAGCCAACTGGGTTCCATTCCTGGAAACAGAGGAGGTGGCTAGTCTCATGTGCTTTACCACAAAGGCCAGTTTTGACTTCAAAACTGTGCCTGTTTCATATTTCTTTTACTTGTTCTCTTCTCATTCCACTTGTTCCCAGGAAAAGCCCCTCTGTATATATCATGGACACAGGGCAGTCAACTCTCTGGGTAAAGCATTTACACACCTGAAGTCAAGGACTCTGGCTTATTTCCAGAATCCTTATCTCCTAGTGTACAGTACCCTCCTTTTTTTTTTTTTTTAAATCAGGGGTAGTCTGGAGACAATGCTGAAGTGGGTGGTAGGTCTAAGTAGTTTCTAGATATACACAGGTTTCCAGGCTAGAGGTGGTTCATACAGGTGGCTTGTGAGAGTCAATTGTGTACATCTAGTTAAGTGATGTCACATTGCTTGACAGGGGCCATGGTGGCTGTATTACTATCACAAAAATGGGCAAATGCTGCAAATCAGGGCATCCCCTGATGCTGCAAACTATAGCATCCCCCTTGGAAGCTGGTTGCTAAGCACCCATGACTCCACACATCAGCACCACTCATGCTCAGGCCAGAATGCATCCTGGGAAGAGAGAAAGGAACAGTGTCTTATAGTCAAAAAGATCTTCCTGTATGAACCATTCCAGAAACTATAGTCAACAATCCCATAAAGATGTCTTTCCTATCAAAGATAAGCAAGAAAGCTGGGCGTGGTGGTGGCACACCCTTGTAATCCTGGTACTTGGGAGGCTGAGATCGGAGGATCCGGGTTCGCAGCCAGCCTCAGCTACTTAGTGAGGCCCTCCGCAACTTAGTGAGACCCTGTTTCAAAATAAAGAATAAAAATTAGGGCTGGGGGTGCAGCTCGGAGGTAGAATGCCCCTGGGTTCAATCCCTGGTGCCACCAAAAAAAAAAAAAAAAAAAAGATAAGCAAGAAAGTAAATATATATATATATATATATATATATATATATATATATATATATGTTTGGTGCTGGGGATTGAACCTGGGGCATTCTACCTCCAAGCTACACCTCTAGCCCTTTTTATTTTGAAACAGGTTCTCGCTAAGTTGCTGAGAGTCTTGCTAGTTTGCTGAGACTGACCTTGAACCTGTGATCCTCCTGTCTCAGCCTGCCAAGATCCTCCTGTCTCAGCCTGCCAAGTACTGGGATTACAGGTGTGTGCCACCACACCCAGCCCTTATATAATTTTTAACTGTTTAATTGCAATGGTAAGTGCCCATGAAGCCATGCTCCCTCTTTCCCATTCTGATTTTAGGCCTCGGGAACAGTGTGAACCTCATTAGAAAGACCAGTTTTATTGTTTCTACAAAGCAAAAATCTGGAAGGAAACAGTGGCCATCTTTCTCTTTTGTGGCACACCAGGAATCATTAAACAATATGTGTTTGCTCATGTCACATAATTGTCATACAACTCATGAATTTAAACCCATACATTTAGCTTTCCTTGGAGAAAACACCTTTTTTGCAGACATGGAGTAGTTTTCACCCTAGTCAGTCCCTCAAAGTTGCTGGAAGACACATTTTCAAAGAATTTGCTATACTATAACGTTTGTAGCATTTTCTGCTAAGAAAATGTGTTTAGGCAATTAGGTTGTAATCTACAATTTTATCATTGTAATTAAAGGTTTCAAAATAGATTATTGGCCTCTTGGAGTTCTGGCCATACAAGGAAGATGGCTAAATGGGAGTGGTGGCTCATTGTGTTGGGAGATAGATTAAAAGCAGAGGAGAGGAGGACTGAGGACGTAAGTCAGTGTCTTGAGGCGATGCAAGCCAGGTTTCTCACTGTAAAAAAAGAGTAAATAATATAGATAAGGAGATAGCTAGAATGAACTCTGAGATGTAGGATTAGAATTAGATGTTTTTGTATAAACATGTTTTCAATATGTAGAGTTAGAGAAATAAAGCATGAACGTGTATATGCATACACATTATATCTTCAAACATGTGCCTTTGTATACACAAGCACACACAGAGACAAATAGGCACACACATAGACACACATAAGCACACACAGATAAATGCACACATTTGTTACTCTGTCCCTGAGAGAGATTAGCAATAGAGAAACACCAATAACAACGAACTTACCTAGATTTTGGGTTTTACTTTTTTTTTCTTTTTTTTTGCAGTACTGGCGATTGAACCCAGGGGCATTCTACCTCCGAGCTCCACCCCCAGCCCTATTTTTCATTCTTTATTTTTTGAAACAGGGTCTCACTAAGTTGCAGAGGGCCTCACTAAGCTGAGGCTGGCCGCAAACCCGGATCCTCCGGTCTCAGCCTCCCAGGTACTGGGATTACAAGTGCCCGGCTTAGATTTTGGGTTTTAAATATGGTTCTCCATTAAAAAGAACCAGGATTTCTTGAACAAATCTGAAAAAAAGCTGATTCTACAGCTGGGACAATAAAAATATGACAAATTCAGAACATCTTGTTGTTCTAGAAGCTAAGCAAGCAGTCAAAAAATGATGGGGACACATCAAAGGGCACAGAAGATAGCTCAAAGGGATGCCAGCGGCCCCACCCAGGATTATTTGAGCATCAAAGTAATCATAGGATCAGATTGTATCCCAATGATTACAATAGATGTCCATTATTCTATCCTGCTATGAGAAATAAATAAACACAAAAGTGAGACTCCCTCTACTTCCCTGTAGTAGAAGTCCAGCTAATAAATCCTAAAGGAGTATGAACTTAGAAAAGCACAATTTGAGACCAGTAGTAATTGCTTTAAGCCAAATGTATCAATAGATTCTAAAACTAGAGGGGGAAATTCAGATGAATTATGGGATATTTACATGGTTTTAGAGTATCCCCTCACAAAACACTTACTAATTGCAATAAAAAGCAATCAGGTAATTGGCAGTATGGGGTTTCTTCTTGGGGTGATGGAAATGTATTAGCATTAGTGGTAATGGTTGCTTAATATTATAAATACACCAACAACCACTGTGAATATACAAGAACTTACTTGTACTCTTTAAAATGGTGTTTTATGATATGTGAACATAACATAACTTTAAAAAATAAAAATTAATTTAACAGAATAAGAAGTTACCAGCTTGAGGGCTGGCAAAACAAGTCAAGAAGCGGCGTTAGCAGAGCCAGTCTCTGGGAGTGGACCCTGCACTGAGCTCAGCCTTCCAGAGGGTGGCGCCACCTGGCTGGGTCTGATGCGGCTGGTCCTGAGACTGCGGGAAGCTGGAGTCAGGAAGTGGAGAAAACAGGAAGGAGGGCCCTCTTCCCTTCCTCCCGCCCCCAGTCACACGCTAAAGGCTCCCATTGGCAGTATCTCATGGAAAACCCAGGAATGCCCTGGTGTGGCTCGGCATACCAAAGGACTGGGATAGAATGGTGGGTTTGAAACTGAGAGGCAATAGATAAATAACGAACACATAGGGAAAGTATGGCTAATAAACAAACAGCTCATATTTGGGGAGGGGCGATTCTTTTCTCATATAATTTTGTTTTCAAAAAAGTGATTTGTTTTATTTTAAACTAAGTGTTGCTTACTTTTGGAAGAATTTATAGAAATAATTTTACAAATCCAAAACAAAAATCTTATCACTACCCTTATGTATGCTAATTCTACTTTTGAAACATCTTTCCTCTCTCACACTGCTCCCACCTACCTGGTGTTTAGAATAATGAAAGGAATTCTGCATCCTAATACACATGTGCGCCCACCTGGTGTCTTTGCTCATACAACTGCGTCCCAGCTGAAGACCATTCATTGCTCTTCTCTGGCGCAGTTCTGTTCTCCTTCCATTATGAAGCCTTTCCTGCTGCATCAGTCCATAGTGACCTTTTCTGTCCTGCTTCTGAGACCCGATAGGGAAAATTTCCTGGGCCACGCTGGGAAAATTATTGCCTTGAGTTATTGATTAGGTTTTCATATATACATGTTTAATCTCCACATGTTATATGTGTATGTTTCTTCATGTGCTGGAGACAGTGTGAAGGCTCCCCCGTTCTACTCAAGTTCTATGAGATCAACTCTTTTAGATTATTCATGAGTGAGATCATGAGGTACTTGTCTTTTTTGCCTGGCTTATTTCACTTAATATAATGATCTCTAGTTCTGTCCATGTTACCACGAATGACATGCTTTCACTCTTTTTATGGCTGAATAGTATTCCGTTGTATATACTTACCACACTTTCTTTCTCCACTCATCAGTTGATGGACATTTAAGTTGTTTCTGTTTCTTGGCTATGGTGAATTGTGCTGCAGTGAACATGGGAATACAGATGTCTCCTTGACATACTCGTTTCCTTTCCTTTGGATCTATACCCAGTGGTGGGATTGCCGGGTCATATGATAGCTCTATTTTTAATTTTTTGAGTGACTTCCATATTGTTTTGCATAATGTCTTTACTAATTTACATTCCCACCGGTAGTGCGCAAGGGTTCCCTTTTCTCCACTTCCTTGCCAGCACTTGTTATCTGTGTCTTTTTGATAATAGCCATTCTACTTGGATGAGGTGCTATCTCATGTGGTTTTGATTTGCATTCCCCTAATTATTAGTGGTCTGAAGCATTTTTTTCATATACCTGTTGGCCCTGGTATGTCTTCTTTTGAGAAATTCCTACTGAGGTGTATTTTCCATTTTGGGGGGCTGTTTTTATGCTATTATGTTTCTTAGTTCTTTGTATATTCTGGATATTGGCTCCTTGTCAGAAGTATGGCGTGCCAATACTTCCCCCTGTCTTTTTGGAGTCTATGATGCCATTAACCATGGCACATTAATCAGTTCTGTTCCAGAACCTTTCATGTCACTGACCTGGGACCACTCTCTTCATTGGCATCAACTGTCATTTCTACCTCCATATTTTCTGATTTGTATGATTATTTTCTCTCTCAGACCCTCACACTGGAAGGTTTTCAGCCTGTATGATTTTTTTTTTTTTGCGGTACTGGGGATTGAACGCAGGGGCATTCTACCTCCGCGCTACGCCCCCAGCCCTATTTTTTATACTTTATTTTGAAACTGGGTCTCACGAAGTTGTGGAGGGCCTCACTAAGTAGAGAGAGAGAGAGAGAGAGAGAGACAGGGAGAGGGAGAGAGAGAGACAGGGAGGGAGGGAAGGAGAGAGAACAGTTGCGTGTGCGAGCTGAGGCTGGCCGCGAACACGGATCCTCCGGTCTCTGCCTTCCAAAGTACTGGGATTACAAGCGTGTGCCACCACGCCCAGCTGTATGATTTTTTTTTCTTTTTTTTTGTGGTACCGGGGATTGAACACAGGGGCGTTCTACCTCTGAGCTATACCCCCGGCCCTATTTTTTATACTTTATTTTGAAACCGGGTCTCACGAAGTTGCGGAGGGCCTCAGTAAGTAGCTGAGGCTGGCTGCGAACCTGTGATTCTCTGGTCTCAGCCTCCCAAGTACTGGGACCGGCTGTATGATTTTAAGAGAACAAGCAGATGCTACTTAAATCAAGTAGGCTCAGCATAAGACACTGGTGAATGACAGAGACTAAGGCAAACTGAAATGCCCACGCCTGATAGAAAGGTCAAGTTTTATAAAATAACACTGTGTGGGTCAAACAAAAGCCCTGGCATGGAAAATGTGACTATAGCTTGCCGGTTAGAAATCTTAGAAGTCCAGATTTAAAGACCAGAAAATGTGGTCATTTCCATACTTATGTCAAAAGTTGTCATCGATTTAATCTTCCAAGATTCTGACCTTGGGATGGCCATGAAAAAAAAAAAAGTCTAAAGTTCAGTAGGTTTGGAAAGATAAACACTGACATTTTCAGTCCTCAGTATAAAGGAACAGCTCCAAGTTTTCCCCATCATTTTCTTCGTTTTTCCTAAAAACGTCTGTTATCTTATGAAAATAGTATGCCACAGAACATTTTTAGGGAAATACTATTCTAGATGCCTCTAAAAATGTAGCAGAATTTATCAACAAAGATGATTGCTGGTAAAAACATGCGCTCACATACACAAAGTTACCATCCAAAATTGTAGTCATCTAGGGCCAAATATTGCGACAGCTTCTGTCATCTTGCTAAGCTCGCCTCCACCCGCCTTTGCCTCCATCTGTTTCATCTATCACCATCGTTAGTTGCTGCTCCATTTAATCTCACCATTCCTTGCATCTCCCTCCAATCTGTATTTAAGAAATTATCAAGTTCTGCGTCCCGTGGAGGGTCTAAAAAATAGCCTGCATGCTTCCTTTTCTAGTAGTTCCTTGGTAATGAGCTTTGTCATTTGTATTGATTTCTTTTTTCTATTCTGAACCCCTTTCTGAGTTTGGAAAAATCTTGACTTCATAAGTTTGGGAAAGATTTGCTCTTTCTATAAGAGTTTAAAATTCATTCATTCACTATTTATTCAACAAATATTACTGGGTGTCTAACAAGGGCCAGGTATGTTCTATGCATTGGAGATATAGCAGGGAAAAGAAGAGACGAGGATGCCCGCCTCTGTGGAAGATGTGTCTGGTGATGGGGAGGGAAGACAGTACAGAAGATGATGAGTAACATATATGGATGCCAGCTCTTGATGCGTGCTAAGGAGACAAGTCAAGCAGGGAGAGGTGACAGGATGTATGTGGGGGAGACAGACAGCTGTGATGGTCCGTTATCTATGTCCACTTGGCTAGGCTTTATAGTAACTAGTGATTCAGTAAAACACCAATCTAAGTGTTGCTGTGAAGGTATGCTGTAGATGCAATAAACATCTACAATTAGTAATCCTTAGGTAAAGTCTTTAAGATTGTCCTCCATGATGTGGTGGACCTTATCTAATCAGTTGAAGGCCTTAAGAACAAAGACTGCAGTTTCCCAGAGAAGAAAAAATTTTGCCCGAAGCCTGCAATAACTCTTGCCTATCAGCTTTCCCTCCTGCCCTACAAATTTCAGATCTGTCAGCCCCCACAATCACAAGCTAATTCCTCAAAACAAATCTTAGTATGTGTATGTGTGTATGTGCTTATATATGTATGTACACACACACACACACACACACACACACACACACACACCCTATTTTTTCTGTTTCTCTGGAGCCCTGAGTGATCCCGTAACAATTTTGGATTCAGAGGCTTTTGAGCATTCAGCTTGCTAATTTCAAGTTTGCTCAGATGTCACATTCTCCGAGAGGCCTGTCCTGATCCTACTCTATCAAAAATGAAAACTCCTCATCTCCCATTCCATATCCCTGATCCCTTGACCCCACTCTATTTTTTCCCATAGCAATGTCACTTTTCACATACTGTGTTACTATTTACTTTATTTTATTTTTTATCTCCCTTGTCTACTATATAAAGTTCTTGATGGCAGGTGTCACAGGATAAGTTCCCTGGGAACAGAACTCTGAGCTGAGACTCGTGTGCAGGCTTACCGGGGGTGCTCTCAGGGACAGAGTCCACAGGGGACTGAGGGCAGCGTGCTGGTCAGAAGAGGGAGTGGGACTGTGATTCTGTGATGCAGTTGCAACAGGGGTCTCAGGGGATCCCCAGGAGAGCTTGAACCTGGGGCAGTGCTTCAGGGATGTCCTGAGTTTAGTGAGACGAAGGGAGCTGGGCCTTTGTACCTTGGTCTTTGGATACAGTCTGTCCCCAGGAGTGGCATTTCCTTGGGGACACAGCTCCTTTTGACCCAGGGCAATTCCCAGGGAGGGTTCAGCTGTGACTTGTCAGCCAGAAACACTCCTGGCAGCTGGAGAATGAGCAGAGTGGTGCACCGGGCAGCAGCCATCTTTATTTGTCTATTGCTGAGTCCCTGGTTCCCAGAGCGGGGTAAGGATGGGGGAATGGATAAGTGGAAGAACAAATGAAATAATTATTTTCAGACAGCTCAGCGTGCACAAAGAAGACGTGGCCACTGTTCTCAATGGAGAAGCAGAGAGCCAAGAATGTAAAAATAGAGAAAGGGAAATGGGAGAGCAAAAACAAACATTTAAAGTTTAAAAACCAAAAGTGATAAGTGGGAGAATAGAGGCTGTTTGAGAGTGGCAAGGTTGAATATGAGTAAGTGTATAACACAGGGAGTTTCCAAGCCCTACACACAGATCCTGAGCAACTGTAGGACCTGGGTGAGCTGTTAAAGGCCTGAGCGGGGCCCAGGGATAAAGAAAGCATCCTGCTAACACAGGAACAACTGGCTCCCGTGACGGAACTTTTAACAAGCCTTTTCTCATATTTGTTGACTCAATGCAGGCCAGGGAATTCTCTGAAAGGCAACATGGCTATAAATCAGCAAGTCCCGTGAATGTGCATTCCAGGGTCTTGGAGGAAAAGGCTGCAAACAAAAGCACCACCTCTCAGCCTTCAGGAATGCTGTGCGGAGTGGCCGCGGAGGGCTGGGAATGGAAAGCATCCAGAAGCGGCGAGGGGAGCCGCAGCAAGGGCAGCTCAGAGCGTTTCCAGTAACAGCGCCGGGCATCCAGTCCTAGACTGGTGCCTAGCAGATGCTAAGCGCTCAATGAATGTCCAGCGAATGACTAACGGCATTATAGTCAGGCCCTGGTTCTGTCACTCACAGGCTGTGTGCTCGAGAAAGTCTGTGCTTCTCTGAGCCCTGAGCACCCTGCAATAAAATGCTGAATTTGAACCAAATGGAATCTTTGGGAGTGAAAGACCTATGAGACCCTGAGCTTAAAAAGCATTAGAAGAAGTGTCTGAAGCTGTGAAAGGGAGAGAAACGCAGAAAGCTCCTATGGCAGAGAGGCGCCTCCAGCCTCCTGAGCTGATGTAAGCACCTGCCCGGCAGGGCCTGCTGCGGGAGGCGAGCTGAGCTGCAGGGGGAGTGGCGGGGGGCAGCAGGACACCGCAGGGTCTACTGCGGTGTAGGAGAAATGCCTTCCCATAGCTGCCCAAGACACAGCAGCTCTGCCTCTGGGGCAGCCTGAGGCAGGGCGAGGGCAGAGCAGCCAGACCTGGAGGTGGAATGGTGTGGGTTTCACTCAACACCTGCTCACATCCACCAGTGGCTTGATGCATTCAAAGACAGCCAGCTCCCACTCGGAAGAGGAGAGTTCATGTTGTAGCTTGTCTAACCCTTGCAAGTTTGGCCAGGGACTTAATTTCTCTGGCTGTGTACAATGGGACTGGTCACATCCACATTGCAGGTAGGCTCGAATGGGAAGTTGTATAAAACCAGCGTGTTTGTTCTCCCCCTCACTCCCTTCCTCCCTTCTTCCTTCACTCCTGCCCTCCTGTGCAAGCAGGGCCTGTCGTTGGATGAGTTTGATGCCCATAGAGGACCAGAGTCCCAACAGACGACTTTCAAGTTGTGCACTCAGGCCTCCTCATCACAGAACAGGGGTGGTGCGCCACTGACCAGTGTCACCGTGGACAGACGCTATTTATTCAGCAAGGATGCCAAGCATTTCCAATTCCTGACTCACCAGGAAGAATTCAGTAGAATGGGGAAGCGAGGGTGGGGGATGAATGAAAATAAAATGGAGTGAGGCAGGAATGGCATTATGAGGGTTGGACTCCACTGTTCTGCAAGGGCGGAGGAGGTGGTCTTTTCCCTCTGAAGATTTGACATGAAGACCCCAATTCTTCTTTATAAACCTGAAGAAGAGAAGGCCTAGAGATACTGTGGGGTTCCTTCTCTCTCATGGAATTGCATCTTATGCTGAACCAGGGGTTCCAAATTCCTAGGCTGTGGATCCCTGTAGAGTGGTGACATCAGGGAAAGGGGCCCCCCCAAATCCATCTCTGCACCAAGCAGGATTTGTGAGCTATGGAATGCTAGGATCAAGTACTATCATGTAGGAAGCACTTAAATTTGGGTCCTTATAGTCAAACCAGTTGAATTATAGACCCAGAGACAGCTGGGCCATGAGTTAGATTCCCCAGCCCAGCCATGGGAATAGACTTCAGAGTGGTTCTTTCTTTCTGCCTGGGGTCTGGGAGCCATGACAAGGGCTGTCCAGGCCTTCCCCCACTTCTTGTGAGCTGAGTCTGACTGGGGGGCTCTTGACTACTCCCAGGAGTGGGGGGATGGTGTCCCCTGTGGCGATGGTCCATCCGCTCTCTCTGCTTAGACTGATTTGCCTCGTCGGCCTTCTTCTTTTCCTTCCGGTCCTTTCTTCCCCATCATGCCGTCTTACCACTGTCTCCAGTTCTCTCCACAAAGCTAATGACTGTCTCTGTCTCACCTCCCCACCTTTCTTCCTTCCCCAAGATTCTTGCCTCCTCTTCTGAGTCTCCAACTCCATGTTAGCCATGGGAACTGCCCACCCTGCAGTGCCACAAGAGGCTCTTAATATCAGCTCATACTCCAGTGGGCCCAGAGAATGGCCCTAGAGAAGTGGGCAGGGCCATAGTCCTGAAAATTGGATAAGTCTAAAGGGAGGGGGGAAAGTGGCACTAATTGAGCTCTAAACATTAGTCAGAGAATTTACATACAATCCGTAGATGTCAAATGCCAGGGCTGGGGCCTCAGCTGGTCAATGGCAGCTCACTGGTTCCTGCCTGTCTGGCTCTGCAGCTCACTCTCATCTCTACACTCACGGACTGCAATCATCTTCACACCCGCCCATGGCTAACGCAATTCCATGTTGGTCCTCAGAAAAATCTGATGTGACCAGTTGAAATTTAATCATAACATCCCATAAATTATAGTTGAAAAAGAAGAAATAAGTGAGTCAATATCATTTGTAGGATGAGAATGAGACACAAGCTCTGATGACGTATCTTGAGTAGAAAGATGCTGAGTCTGTGTGTGCATTTTGTGTCTGGGGAGGGAGGGAGTCTAAGGACACTGGTCCTGAATGCTGGGGCCTGATGAGAGAGCAACTCAGGAGGTGATTTCACTGAACAGAGAGACACTGACCTGGGAGCAGTCTTGTTACCCAGGATTAGAAAAATGTTAAACTCTTCTCAGCTGGTGGTGTTTTTTTAACAAAAAATACTGCATATAATTATTTACTTGTAAGCTGTCTTCAAACAGAAATGCACATGAAACAAGGTCACGTATTGGTTGAGATTTGCTGGAACCTGACTCTGTCTTTGCCTAGTAGCAGTGGTCGACTGTTCATTAGCTCAGTATTTACAGTGACTTTGTAGAACATTACTGCCCCGAATGATGAGCGTCAACAGCATGTTTGTACGCTCACCTGTTTACCGTGTCTCTCCCATTATGCAGTACGCTCCCCAAGGACAGGTGTCAAGTCTGCTGTCCTCATCTCTAGATTCCTACAGACCCTGGCACGTAGCAGGTGCCATTAAGTCTTTGTGTACATGTGTTTTAATGAATAAAATAATGAAAGTTAAGAAGAGAATCATGAATGTGTAGGACTGCAGGAGTGGGGAGTTTTGAGTAGGAGTGAGTCATCATCACTGTGGACTAAGCAGAGGGTGAGATATGGAGGGAAGAGTGTGCATCAGGATGGCAGATAGGGTATCGTGGCCTGAAGAAGGTCAGTGGATGCCAGATTGCAGCCAGTTGAGGATAGTGCAACGAGGAAGAAGAAATGATAAATGTAGGCTATGCTTTTGAGAAGTTTGGGTGAGAAGAAGAGGAAAGCGATTTGACAGCTGAGGAGCATCTGGCCAAGGGGTGGATGTTTCAGTCCTAGAAAAGCTCTTTGATAATTACCAGCTGGGGACTTAGCACAGAAGGAGGGAGAATTTAGGGGTGTAGCAGAGAGAGAGAGAGAGGTGAAAAGGAGTGTGGTTTAGTGCAAAGGCTCTAACCCTTCTAAAGAAGAAGATCTCAGCTTTAGAAATTAGGGAAAATGAGCCGGGTGTGGTGGTGCACACTTGTAATCTCAGTACTTGGGAGACTGAGACAGGAGGATCACAGGTTTGAGGACAGCCTCAGCAAGTGGTGAGACTCTTATCAACCGAGTGGGATCCTGTTTCAAAATAAAAATAAAAAATAGTGCTAGGGGTGTAGATCGGAGGTAGACTGCCCCTGGGTTCAATCCCCAGTACCACCAAAAAAAAAAAAAAATTAGGGAAAATGAAAACAAAGATGAGTGAGGGTGTCACTACATTTATAGCAAAGGGGACAGGAAGTTGAGGGAGATCATTTCTGACTATCTTCTTTTCCTTTCTTTTTGTGGTACTGGGGGATGAACCTAGGAGCAGTCTATTTCTTAGTATACCCCATCCCTTTTTAGTTTTTATTTTGAGACAAGGTCTCACTAAGTTACCACACATTTGCCTTGAACTGTGATCCTCCTGTCTCAGCCTTTCTACCTTAATTTTTCTTGGTGTATTAGGAAGCCAGGTGAGATGCAAGAGAAGGAACAAGAGGGCCTGTGAATACAGAGCTCAGGCTTGGAGAAAATGAAGGAGTTCATGCTAGACAAATACAAGGACCAGTGGATAGACTGACAGTGGAGACCATGATGCTATGGTGGTCTTAGTAGCCAGGATAAGAAGAGCAGACAAGGTGAGTCATGGTGTTGCTGATTAGCCTTGAGGTTTTGCTGGGCAGGTGCAGTGGAAGGACTGTGGTATAAGGAAGCTGAGGAATCTCTGAGAGAAGGGTACCTGTGATCAACTATGAAGTTCAGATGGGAGCAGGACAATGATTAGGAAAAGACTGAAGATCAGGGATTTGTGGTCTCCATGAGTTGGAGGAGCAGACATGGCAGGATAAGGATATAGGATGGAGGAGGACAGAGTTTCATGGGAAGAAGCTCCAGGTGATGACCAAGTTCAGAGGGTTGTCATGCATGTAGGTGGGAAGCTGAAGGTTTAGATTTCTTGGTGTTAAGGAAATCCAGGGATGGCAAGGCTCAGAATCCAGTTGGTCTTGCACCGATTTAGTCTAATACTGCCTCCAGATCAGCTCTTCCCAGCCCTACTTCTTCACTACTGTGTTCAGGTTTTGCTTCCCAGCACACTGTACCTGCCCACTGAGGATCACCAGTGGCCATCAATGGTCCATTCCAGTGGCTTCTTATCTCTTCTTGATCTCCATGGCATTGCGGTCCACCCCCTCCTCAGAGCTCTTCTTAATTTTGCTTTAGAAGCACCCCTTGAGGTTCTCTCACTCACCCCCACATGTCCTTCTCTGGTTCCTGCACTCTCAGGCAGTTGGCGCAAAGGCTCTGCCCTTAGCTTGCTCCCCTTCCTCTTTCCACACTTCCCCTTTGGCATGCTCTTTCAGTCTTGTAGTTTCAACCATTATCTTCTTGCAAGTGAGACTTAGTTCTTTATCTTTAGCTCTGACTTTTGTCCCTTGTTTTAGTCTAAATTTCCAAGTACCCATTGGACAGTTCTGCCAGCACACCAAATTCATTATGTGCAAACGAGAATGCAAAATGTTTCCTGTTACTCCCACTATGTTCTATGTTCATCATACTTTGAACCGTCATACTCCCTGTCATTAAGGGTATTTCTTCTTCCTTGCAAATGACAGTGGCCTTTGGAAAGCTACTTCTGTACCTAAACTCTACATCTATAAAATAAAGATAACTCTTTAACAGATTGCTGTCAGCATCAATTAGATGATGCATATAACATTCTGAGTAGAGGACCTAGCATTTATTAAATTTTCAATGAATGATCTATAGTACCCAAAACTCCACTCCTCATTTTCCAGATGGATAACTAAAAACTGGAGAGAGAGCATGATTGAGTAATAGTGACAGAGTTGGGTCTAGATACCAGCCTGACTTCAAGCTCCATGTGCCTTCCTAAATCTTTAAGGCATTTAATCCATAAGCTAAGGGAGTAATGATCAAAAATAGTAATAAAACTGTCTTTGGAGAAGTTTATTTCTGACCGTATGTCACGGGGTGGGGAGGGGACCATGTCTCTTAACTTGCTGCCAAGTCTTAATTATTTATGCTAATTGAGACTGAGAAACTTTGGTTAAAGGTACATATAATCTCCAAATGCCATTTAAGTAATAACTTCCACTTTTTCCTCAATTACCATTTACCAGTTTGTTGGAGGTATTACATTCTATGTGGAAACACCTGGAAGTATACTACAATGCTTGAATCACAGACTTTTTTTTTATACTTTTATTGGTGCATTGTAATTATACATCTTAGTGAGGTTCCAGTTCATACAAAAAGACATGCATACACATCTTGGTATGATTCCTTTCAGTTCCCACCCAGGTACCCGCCCCTCCCCATACATAACCACTCGATTGGTAGTGATACCTTTATATATGGGCGCAGCATAATTTGAACTGTTTCTTTCCCTCCTTCTATCTCTTTCTACTATTCTACTGGTCACTCTACTCAATTATCTAAAGTCCCATTTGTTTTCTATTTTCTCTCTAGCTTCCACATATGAAAGAAACCATTTGACCCTTGATTTTCTGTGACTGACTAATCTCACTTAGCTTAATATCCTCTAGTTTTATCCAATTATGTCCATTATGACATAATTTTGTTGTTCTTTATGGCTGAGTAAAATTTCATTGCATATACATACTACATTTTCACCATCCATTCATCTGTTGATGGACACCTAGGTTAGTTCTATAATTTGGTTTCTAAGTAAGTTTTAAAACAGCACAAATAGTTCACCTTCAAAGCAATGTTGAAGGAAAATTTGAAAAATAAACATGGAATGAGGGTGCTGTGACATTTAAAAATAGACAACTGAAACTCCATGTTTTGTTATCAACATCTGAAAAGGCTCCGTGTTTGGGAGGAATTTGGTCTCTTCTTCCTAATGCTGTTTTTCATATTTACTTATCTCTTTAACTTCATTAAACCCAACAGGAAATAATTCCAGAATCACAGCTAATTTGTTTTGACGTGTCTCAAGAGGGCTATTTTTTTTTTAAATTGTGTCTGTTGCTTTCTATCAAACCATGCCCCAATTGAAGGGGCATCTGTTATTGGAATGTCTTTTCAAAAATAACAGTGGAGTCTGAAGGTCTGGAAGGTTTACAATAAAATCTTCTATTTGGAGCCAACATTTGCGATGGGATGCTTGGGTTTATTTTACTTTATTTTTTAAGTCTTTCCAGACTTTTTAGAAAGTCTTCATGTGTGATCATGTTTCTTCAGCTGAATGTCATCTATTAAATCCGGCTCGCGGAGGGTCGGGGAAGAGGACACCCCACAAGAGGCGTGCAGTAAACAGCATGTTTTGTCTGTGTCTCAAACCTGCGGGGCAGGGTGGAAGTTGACTTGCATGAATTTGAAAGGAAACACCTTCCATCAGGAGTCAATGTCCATCTGGCACACAGTTAATATTCTTTTTCTACTTTTGAGCTATACCTCCTGCCTTTTCTTTTCTTTTTTTTTTGGCACTGGGGATTGAACCCAGGGGCATTCTACCTCTAAGCTACACCCCAGACCTTTTTATTTTTTATTTTGAAGCAGGTCTCTCTAAATTGCTGAGGGTCTCATTAAGTTTCTGAGGCTGGCCTTGAGCCTGCAATCATCCTATGTCAGTCTCCCAAGTACTGGGATTACAGGCACATGCCACCATGCCTGGCTTTTTTATTTTTTGTTTTGAAATTGGATCTGTTTAGGTTGCTGAGAGTCTTTCTAAGTTGCTGAGACTGGCCTCAAACCTGTGATCCTCCTGTCTCAGCCTCCCAAGTGCTGGGATTACAGGTGTGAGCCACCATGTCCCAAGTTAATATTCTTTTGATGTTTACAAGTAGTATAACAGCCTCCACTGGCTGAAGAGAAGTACAGGGAAGACTCCATGTCCCCTATTCACAACCTCACTACTATAGACTACGTTGACTTGAGAGGGAGGCTCTTGGATCAGGTTTTGGCAGATGTATTAATTAGTGTTTGTTCATGCACATGAAAAACAAGATGCAAAGATATTTCAAAAGCAGAATGTGCCAACCTTTCCGCCCCAGAGGATCAGGCTCTTGATGAAGTTAGATGGAGGACCGATAGGACTGAGACCTGAAGGTGGTAGTACTTAGCTGGGTCTGCCAGTTCTTCACTGTAGGCTGTGAGGCTGCATGATACTCCTAACTCACCCCCTATCCCATATGCCAAGCAGCAAATCTCTGGGGTAGATTAAGACAAACTAGTTGAAGTGCAAAGTAACCACCTCTGAAGGTTATTGATTCCTGATTGGGGCTCCCAATTGCTAATGATCCCCGAAGAGTAGATTTCTCATTAGGATACTTTGAATGCTAATTAACTGCTGCTAAATTCTGGATTAGAGTCAACTTGTTTACACACTACATCATATTACTCAGGGACAAATATACCATGATTGTTCTCCCAGTCTCCAGAGCTAGGTATCTGAGGCGTGCTTATCATGGCCCGATGCCTGCCCATCGACAGTTCTGAAGGGTCTGACTGAGTGATTCTCTCTCAGATTTGGCTTCTCCTCTTATCTCCTGAGCTGCAGGCCTAGTTTCAGTCCTTATCAGGAACTTCCTTTGAATTACTGTAACCTACCTGCTCATATTAACCTACTTCTCTTCTGGTAGTTCATTCCCTACTAGAGAGTTTCCTAAAAATAAGTCTGATCTTGTCGACTCTCCTGCATAAAGTCTCCCGAGGGCTCCCATGGCCCATGAATAACATCCAACCCACCCTCCTTAGATGATCTTCCTTCCTTCCTTCCTTCCTCCCTCCCTCCCTCCCTCCCTCCCTTCTTTCCTTCCTTCCTTCCTTCCTTCCTTCCTTCCTTCCTTCCTTCTCTCTCTTTCTTTCTTTGTACTAGGTATGGAACCTAGGGGCATTCTACTCCAGAGTTATACCCCCAGCCATTTTTATTATTTTATTTTGAAATAGGGTCTCACTAGGTTGCTGAAAGTCTTGCTAAGTTGCTGACACTGGTCTCGAACCTGTGTTCCTCCTGATTCAGCCTCCCAAGTACTGGGATTACACATGTACACCACCATGCCTGGGTCCTTAGGTGATCTTAAGCCATTTCCCTATCTGCTCTAGCCTTCATAAGACTTTCATGCTTTCCAAAGAGTCTGACCTGGTTTCTTCTTCAGGTCACTGGTAGATTCAGTTCTTTGCTGCTTTCATTACCTGAAACACATCATCCCTTTATGCTGTGACCTCCTTTATGTTGTCCTCTCTCTGATTGTGCAGGCCTTTGTGCTCCTGCAGCTCTTTCTGTATATGTTTACTGATAGTAGCTTTCGTGTTGTGTGAATTAGGGCTGTCAGATATAATACAGGATGCTCAGCTCAATTTGAATTTAGGAGAAATAATGAACAGTTTTTTATTATACGTAAGTCTCATGCAACATTTGAACTTTCTCATATTAAGGACTTATCTGAATTTCAGATTGAGCTGAGCATAATGATTTTTATTTGCTAAACCTGGCCAATCTTGCTGTGCTATAACTCAGCTGTCTATGTGTCTGTTACTCCCTGCTATGAAAGCCTGGGAGATGCTCATATCCAAATCATAACTTGACTCTAGGCCCAGCACCAAGTTTGTATTGAATAAATGTTTCTTGAATAGAAAAAAAGAGATCCAAAGATAAATGAATATCACTGCTTGTCTCTTCTCATTCGCTTGAGAAAATTAAAAAATAAAAACATTGGTAGGTGCAGAGATAGTGCCCCTATGCCTAGCAATGTTTTGGAAGTTGAAATGGTTATAAAATAAGGGTTGGAAAATATAAGAGCAGAGTGGATGGGTATTTTCTAGCATGGAACCTCAAAGTTATATCTAACATATAAAAGTAATAACATTGACAGTGAAATAATACTTGTTCTCCTGAACTTCTGTCTATCAATCTTGCCTAAGTCCCTCCTCATTAGATCCTCCCGTGACCCCGTGAGGAGGGTGCACGTGTCTGGGGCTGGGCCATTTTCCTTCCCAGTTTTGTGCTGTGTTAGCTCTGGTTCTAAGTGCTATTCTGCTTCCTTCTCATAGACCCACAGGGAAGCTGACCGGATGGAGGACTGTTCAAAGCCCTACCTTATAACCGGAAAATAATGCACCAAGTTGCCAGGTTTCTGTGTGGGATTTGGACTCGGTCCCATTTCTTCTTGGGAAGCTTTCTTTGCCTAGAAGGGATTCTTAGACCTCCACTTTTGTCTCAGTCTTGTGGCCGTAAAACTGCCTTGACCAAAAGTTTGTTTTAAGGGCTCATGACTCTGAGACATAAAGAAATGTTTGAAGAGGGGAAAGGGGATAAAAGCATGCATGATTCTGTATGGGATGGAGCGTTTGGTACAGCCCCCCTACCCCCTTTCCTTTAGTTGAGCACATGGTGGGAGACTATTCAAAAAGCCAACAATTTGGGTAACAGCCCTTAAATTGACATTGTTTGGGTGTGAATGGACCCAATTGGCTTTAAATGTTTTGTTCTCCACATAATTCCTATTTTAGGCAGATTGGTTACTATAGAGACTGGAACTGCCTTCGTTCTGGATGATTAAGAGAGGACATGTTCGCTCAGGGCAGGAGAAGGGGTCTGAGGTCCAAGGTCCTGGTCTCAGCCCAGCCCAGGCTCGCAGTGAGCCTGTCCACAGCTCACCTCCACGCTGCAGTTCTTCTTTAGCTAGGCAGGGGGGACGTATCTGCACTGGATCCCTCTGGGGAATGATATTTATTTGTTTTGTTATTGGTGGTAGGTGAGAAAGAAGAACTGGGGATGAGGGGGGAAATCATAAAGTGAACTTTAAAAAAATATTGAACTTGGAAGGCTGTCGATGATCTGTTTAGTAAACAGCTGGAAATGGGAAGCTACTCAGCCCAGCATCACCTTTGGGGCTGGGGCTTGGGCAAGAGTGGCTTGGGGTATTTTTTTTAATGTGTGTGTGTGTGTGTGTGTGTGTGTGTGTGTGTGTGCATGTACACTAAATCTTAAACTCCTAAAGGTCAGATATAAAGGCTGTGATTTATAAGTGACTAATTTATAAATTATTTATCCCTATCCTTCAGAAAGAATCATTTTATTCCCCAACACTCCTCTGCATATATTTTTCATTTTGAGAACAACTTTTTATGATTGAGATTTCCAGACACAATGTAAGATGCTAATAGTGTAAAAAACTGCCATATATCCATGACTCAAGTTCAACAATTATCAACACTCTGTCATTCTTGTTTCATACCACTCATCTTTAATTTTTTCTTTTCTTTTCCTACCTGTGTGACAGCACATCCCAAATGACATATCATTTTACTTGTAAATTCTTCAGTATGCCTTCCTAACAAACAGAGGCTTTTTTCTATAACTACAATGTACTATCATCATACTCAACAGAATCAATGATTCCTTAATATCAATGAATACCTAACCCATGCTAAATTTTCATATATTGTCTCGAGAACATCTTTTTTTAATAGTTGGTTCCAGCCAGAATTCAGATATGGCTCACACATTACATTTATTTGATATGTCTGTTAAATATATATGTATATATTTAGTACTGGGGATTGAACCCAGGAGTGCTCCTCTGCCACTGAGCTACACTCCCAGCACTTTCTATTTTTTATTTTGAGACAGGGCAAAGTTGTCCAGGCTGGCCTTAAATTTGTGATTCTCCTGGCTCAGACTCCTGAGTAGCTGGGATTACAGGCATGTGCCATCAGCTATAAGCACAATTTCCTTTTCCTCTCCCTTCCATTTTATTTTATTTTTTATTTTTTTTTATTGGTGCATTGTAATTATACATTTAATGGGTGTTAGGTTAGAGGAGTCATACATGCACACATTGTCCATTTTGCCCTCCCTCAAATCCCACCCCGTTCCCTCCCTTTAGTGCTTTGCACAGTAATTTGAGTTTTATAAGTTTGGATGTATACCTAGTGCGCTTTAGTGTGTTACCCTCCACCCCCCTCCCCATTCCCTCAGATAGGTCATCTTCTTTGTTTATCTAAAGCTTTCCCCTTCTTTGTTTGGAGTCCCTTCTAAGTCTCCTCCTCTCTAGCTTCCACATATTAAGGCGGACATCCGACTTTTCACTCTTTGTGCCTGACTAATCTCACTTAGCATAATGTTCTCTAATTCTTTCCATTTCCCTACAAATGATGTGATTTTGTTCT
>PVJS01033468.1:11523-22250 GCA_004027185.1 Glis glis | reverse complement strand
GTGGGTCACATGGTAGGTTTGCAAATTGGTGCAAGGGGCTGCTGGAGTCAGGCTCTCACCTCACTTCTTGTCCTGAAAGACAGCAGTGCTCTCTCCCTTGAGGTTCACATTTCAAAAAGAGGGTTCCTGGGCTCTCATTTTGGGCCCCTTGAGGAATGCTAAAAAAATATATATTTTGGCAGGAGAATTATCTAGTGTGACTGGCACAAGACTTATTTAATCATGATAAAGATTTATATACATTTGAAAAGAACAAAGAAAGGAATTCTGAAACAAAAAGGAGAGGACCAGAAAAGACTATTTTCAACTGGGAAAACTAAGTCTCTTATTTTATTTATTTATTTATTTATTTATTTATTTATTGTGCTACTGGGGACTGAACCCAGGGGCATTCTACCTCCAGACTACACCCCCAGCCCTATTTTATTCTTTATTTTGAAACAGAGTCTCACTAGGTTGCTGGAGGGTCTCACTAAGTAGCTGAGGCTGGCCGCGAACCTGTGATCCTGTCTCAGCCTCCCAAGTACTGGGATTACAAGCATGTGCCACCATGCCCGGCTTCTAAGTCTCCTATTTTAAATTTGTACTTGCCTTTACAATCTATGATTAAAAACTACAACAACAAAATAGTTTAAAATTACCAAGGGACAAATAACTATTGAGTTGATAACCCCAAACCCCTATAAGATCCATACAATTGCCCCCATTTTACAGATCAGGAAATTAAGGCATAAGAATGTTTTACTGGTCTATGGTCACATAGAGGTGGAGCCTGGATTTTATTTATTTAAGTATGTATGTATGTATGTATGTATGTATGTATGTATGTATTTAGTGGTACTGGGGATGGAACCCAGGGGCCTTCTACCTCCAAGGTACACCCCCAGCCCTATTTTTTTTTTTTTTTGAAACAGGGTCTTGTTAAGTTGCTGAGAGGCTAAGTTGCTGAGGCTGGCCTCAAACCCATGATCCTCCTTTCTCAGCCTCCAAAATACTGGGATTACAGGCGTGGACCACCATGCCCGGCATGGAGCCTGATTTAAATCCAATCCCTCGTGATAATGGAGTTGAAGAATGCATAGGCAGATGGATGGGTGGGACCTCAGGTAGAAAACAATAGTTTCTCAAACTGCAATTGAATTTAAAAATTGAAGGTTGATGATTGTCAGAAGTCTGCAAAATATTGCCCTTGTCCCAAGGTAAATGTTTTCTCCAGGTTGAGCACCATCATTCCTTCCCCCATGTCCTTTCCCTTCTGGTATCTGAGTTCAGTTCTCATCCCTTCCAATACTCCCTCATCAGTAACATTTTTTGATGTGTTAATGGTAAAATTGGGAAACCAGATGATTGCTGATTTTAATCTTTGCACACACATGCCCTTAATGATTTCTTTTCTGTGTCTGCCCCAACCTTCACAAGTTTGGGAGGGAAAAGGTCAGCTCGGTTCCCCAGCTATCAGCAGCATGTCATGGGGCTGCTGTCTTCTGCAGCTTCTAGGACAGAGTGGTGACTTCACTTTTAATGGCCCCTTTCCTTTAATTTCTCCTCCCATCACACAAAATCATGTCAGATTATCCACTTGGAGGAATCATTTTCTTTTCTCAGAAATATGGTTATCCATTTTGAAATGTTACTTTTGAAACGTTTTTAATGATGTTTTGAGTTTTTTTCCCTGAAGAACATAAGTTTGTGTGTGTGTGTGTGTGTGTGTGTGTGTGTGTGTGGTACTGGAGATTGAACCTAGAGGCATTCTACCTCTGAGCCACACCCCCAGTCCTATTTTTATTTCTATTTTGAAACAGGGTCTCACTAAGTTGATGAGAGTCTCACTACTTGCTGAAGCTGTCCTCAAACCTGCGATCCTCTTGTCTCAGCCTCTCAAGTACTGGGATTACAGGTGTGCATCGCTACACCCAGCTAAGAACATAAGATTTGCTAAACGACATTCTGATATTGTGCAGTGTCAATTGTAAAATTTAAAACTTGTGTCCAATCCTGCCTCCAGTCTGATATTTCCATTTTTGCTTACCTGATTAACTATGAAAGTTTAGGAAAATGTGCATAAAAGATAGTGTTATAGTTAGGATCTGGAATGTCCCTCAAAGGCCCATGTGTTGAAGGCCTGGTCCCCAGAGCAGCAGTGTTTAGGGTGGGGTGTTCAGAAAGGCGACTGGACCTTGAGGGGCTCTGATCTCACCCATGTATTAATCCCTTGATGGGTTTATCATTTGATGGTATTATTGGGAGGTGGTGGCAAAATTTTCCAAAGAAATATACCACTGGAAAAGAAGAACAAGAAGAGGAAGAAGGAGGGGAAACTATGGAAATAGTTAAAAAATTAATACTCGCAGGGAGGGGAAAGGGAAGATGTTTATGGTAGTGAAATTACTCTATTTGATCCTATGACAATGGATATATGTCATTACACATTTCTTCAAACCCACAGAATGTGAAACATAGAGCATGAGCCCTAATATAAACTACAGACCTTGATGAATATAATAATAAGTATATCACATATAATTTATTTCAGACATGATGTATTTAAATATAATGATAATAAATAATACTCAATGTTGACTAGATAATTATAGTAAGTACAGCACACTAATGCAAGATGCTAATATCAAGGGAGCCATATGAGGGGCAGGGGTAATGAGAACTCTGTACTTTCTGTGCAATTTTTCCTAAACCTAAAACTTCTCTTAAAAATAAAGTCTATTCATTTTTTTTAAAAAAGAGTCAATTGTTGCACTGAGTTAGTGTCTCAAAAAAGTAGATCTAGTTAGTAGACATGATCTTGGAATAATTATAACCTGTGGGACATTGTTTTTTTCTCTACCACCCTTGACTAATAGGACTTTGTCAATTCTATTGTGAACACATTCATATTTTGCTGTGGCTGAGTAGGAAATTTCCGGGACCTGCACTAGTGAAGAAAGTAGTTTCTCTCTGAATGTTTGGTTCTCATTTCCCCAGTGCCAAGAGCCTCACTATCTCATTTCTTTGAGTTTTTCCCTATTTTTCATGTGTGAGAGAAAAAGTGGTACAGTATTGCTTAGTTCCCATAAAAACAGTCTGCTCCTGCCCCCAGAGTGCATTCATGTGGACAGAGGGGTTGTACTTGTGCACATCTTGGCATTGGGCAGCCTGGGAGAGTACCCGAGCTGAGGGTGATCGGAACTCAGAGTGAACATTTGTGTTAATGGCTTCACAGGAAGCCGTGAGCCTGGGCCTTGGGGAGGGGCTGGAGAGAGATGTGGCAGTACAATCCATGCAGATGCACCGGTCCTGGGCTTCCCACCCTAGACACTGGCTCCCCGGGGCATCCAACATGGCGAGGTCAGCCTGCCAGAGGGTCAAATTTCCAGACAGTCCTCCCTGTGAGAGCAGACATTAGGCTGGAAGCGGAATCAGGGCTTGCAGCTGCAGGGCAGGCATGAGACACTTTCTGAAGTTTGTGCCTGAGGCACTGAGCTTTCCCTACCCTCCTGGGCTACTCTCCAAAGACTCCCTGGACAGTCTGGTCCTCCTACCCCTAGATAGAATCTGTTCTCTAGTTTCTCTGCCTTCTTTCTCTGCTGCCTTGTTTTACAACAATAATTTCATAGCTGAAATTATTATTATTATTATTTTTTGGTACTGGGGATTGAACCCAGGGGCGTTCTACCTCCGTGCTACACCCCTGGCCCTATTTTTTATACTTTATTTTGAAACCGGGTCTCACGAAGTTGCGGAGGGCCTCACTAAGTAGAGAGAGACAGAGACAGAGAGAAAGAGAGAGAGAGAGAGAGCTGAGGCTGGCCGCGAACCGGGATCCTCCGGACTCCGCCTCCCAAAGTACTAGGATTACAAGCATGCGCCACCACATCCGGCCCTCATAGCTGAAATTATAATTGGGAATAGGACATCCAAGAAAGTTCCTTTTATCTGACTGAAATAGGCTGGACCAGGGAGCAAAAGTGGCCTATTGGCAAGCACGCATCTCTTCAACCAACATGGATCAAGCACCTCCTATGTGTCGGGCTTCCTGCTTAGTGCTAGAGACAAAATGATGAATAATAATTTAAAAACGCCCCCCCAGAAGCTCAGGATCCAGGAAAGCGACAGACGCTGAAGAGAGGACTTTGCTAATTGTCCAGAACCTCAGTTCCCCCTACATGAAATTCTAGCATATCCCTTGGGAATTTGAGTTCCAATATCAATGCATTGAATCATTCCTATGGGAAATAATTCAGTGGGAGGAAGGGAGGACAAAACGTGTGGCTGAGAGGGGATGAGGGGATATTATGAACAGCAGAGTAGAAATAAAGACATTTCCAGTGCAATCTTGGGGGAGTGAGCAAGGAAGATTGAGGAAGCCCCACCCCAGGAGGGAGAAGAGAAATAAGAGAGGCTCACAGCAAAGGATTTGCATGAAGTTGTCATGGACAGAGGGAAAACTAAATGACCTCCTGTGGGAAGGGAGGGTGCTCTATACTTCCTGATGATCCAGCCTATGAGGATCACAGGGAGCTGGACATTGGGACAACTCCAAGACATAGAACCAGAAAGGCTTTGAGCATCTGGGTGGAGAAGCAGACAGAAAAGCGAATTCCTTTCTCACATCCTCGCCAGCATTTGTTATTGTTTGTATTCTCGATGACTGCCGTTCTAACTGGCGTTAGATGGAATCTCAGCATAGTTTTGATTTGCATCTCCCTGATTGCCAGTGATGTTGAACATTTCTTCATATATTTATTGGCATGAAAAGTGTTTATCCAGTTCAATTATCTATCTTTTGATTGGGTTATTTGTTTCACTGAGCCAACTGTGAGTAAGAAAATAAAATGTTTACTGTTAAGTATTTCTTTGCAACAGCCAAGAAGAGAGGACCTAAAGATTTTTCTCTTAACAAATGGATAGTAATCATATCATGTACATCACTACTAATGCAGAATGTAAATGATATTAATATTCTCTTTACCTAAGGTGCTGTCTTTATTTTATTTTAGTGAAAGTAGTAAATAGTGTAATCAAGTCACTTACACCCTCTGCTATGTTTTCATAGAAGGTGTTAGACTCCTGACTATTGAATTCTCTAGGGGATTTCTGAAGCCTGCACTTCATAGCTGGAGAGGAATTTTCTGGTTGGTGCTAACAGACAACAAAGACAAACCTATCTTGACCTGGAAATTCAAGGTTATCTTCTCAAGGAAATGGTTTTTAGGCTGAATTGTGAAAGAAATGACATTAGCCAGGTGACTGAGAAGACACCTTGTCATCCCTCAAGGTCTCCACAGACCATTCAGCCCTTATCTACTTACATTTCTAATTCAGGAGAGAGTTAAGCAGGGATGTCAGAGAATAGCAGTAATAACATTCGCAAACCACCACCACCACCTATACAATATCATTTGAGCGTTGCAAAAACCCTGTTGAATAAGTGCAAAGAGATCAAATTATAAAAGAAGAAACTGAGCCTCGAGGAAGCTAAATGACTTGCTTAAAGTCACACAGGTAGGAATTGATGGAGCCAGGATTTTCCCCAGGTCTGTTGGTGCTTAAATCTGTTTACCGTCAATACTGGTTTTCTTTTACCCTGCCATATTGGCACAAATGTGCTCTACTGTAACCAAAAGGGAATCAGACCCAAAGGGACATTTGGAACTATTTCAGAATGGAAAAATCCATTTTTTGAAATCTTAAAAAATTTTTTTGACGTAGATGACTCTAATAAATGATGGTAAACAAGGTAAATGGAGAGACAGGGCCTATACCAGCGTTACATATTTAGAGTAATATTAGTTAAACCAACTTTGACAAACGAACAAGGAAAAGTAAAGAGAGCATCAGAAATCGATAACACAATTTAGTGTCAGCTGCACTTAAGTGAGACAGCTCTGACTCATTCAACATGTGATGTCAGTCCAAGCAGGTTACCGGGGGCGAAAATGTATTTTTGGGAAAACTTGGAAAAGGAATGATAAATTTGAATCCACTGCATCTTGGTAATTCATCCCTGTGGGCAAAGATTAAAGAAATCATAAGGGACCTTCCTGGAACCCTGAGGAATCTGTGTGCATTCCTAAGTCTTCAAAGGACAGAGCATGCACTGCTCTGTGTAGAAAGCCAAGACCATATAATAGATGGAAGATGAAGGTTGGGCAGTTAGAAAGGGAGAAAGTCTTAGGGACCAAAACAAGAAGCTATGAAGAGTCTTAGTCCTTAGAGCCTCCATGCCTTCAACCCCTACAGGCAGGAAGTGTTGTGCATCAATACATGGAAAGAAAGAAGTATCTAACTGCCAAAGAAAGGAGGATCTCTGTTGGTTCTTGGTGGTCTAGTTCACAGTATATATATGTTCTCAGGACGGCTCTTCTACTACATCAGCTTAATTTCTTGTTACATACTATGTGAGTACCTGCTCTGTCCTTAGATCCCCTCCTTTTTCTTTCCTTGTCATCTCTCTTCTAGATCTAACATCCCCAGCGAGACTCCTTTGGTGTTGCCTTTGGGAGACAGGACTGACTGTTATTTCACATAACCGATGATGCTGTTTTCCTCCAAGAGGTGTAATCTGACCAAGGCCTCTCCAGAGCCCTGCAACAAAAGATCTGGCTAGCTTTTGTTTTCTTCTGCTTGCATTTGTTGTCATTGTTGATGGAAGGATGCTTCATCTAACAGTATTTAGAGAGTTCCTTCTCTAAATTATAAAGATTTGAGTTATGAATATTACTTTTCCAACAATCATTTTCTCCCTATCATATTGAACAAAACTCATAGAAGAGAAAAGATCGGGCTACAAGATTCCAGCAGCCAGAGAATATGTACTCAGAGACAAAACTGTTCAGTTTATGGCTGAATTTATAGCAAGTTCTGAGGGCGCATCTTCCAGGTACAGGGAACCATGGGCCAGAGGACCTTCAAAATGTGTCCTTCTCCAATACTCTCCTCTTAGACGACTAGGGCCATGGGGTGTCATGAAATAGCCAATTTCCTTTTGAAATTCAACCTTTCTTTTTACTTAGAAAGGGACGAACCCACCCATGCTGTGGTGTAGGCTCTTGGGAGACTGGGAGTGATTCATCTCCACTGTAGCAAGAAGTATTTCACAGGATAGGAAACACTCTTGTCCAACAAGAAAATCCTAGATTGTTTATCCTCTTTCTCTTTTCTGAATTTTTTTAAATACAAAAGTTATCTATGCCTATTGTTTCAGATCAGATGGGGGAAAAGTAATGCTTGACTGGCCTCACTTTACCTCATTCCATCACACCCTGTGGTAAAGTATGCCACAGCCTGGTATGTGCCCTTCCACACCTTTCTCAAAATGTGCGCGCACACGCACACTCACACACACACTCCAACAAGCACACACAGGCACAGCAATGCTTGAGTGTTGAGCTCTCCTGGGAGCCTCTCTCTCCTTCCCAGTTTGAAATCAGGTTTTTAACACTTCCCTCACCCAATGCACTTCTGACATGCTCAGCATTTTTCAAGTAGCCATCACCCATCTGCTGGGGAAACAGGAAGAAGAGTGGTGGCGAGGAGACACAGTCCCAGGAGGTGGGCTGTCTAGTGAAAGTGCTCTGTACTTCTTCAGGGGCCAGTGGTCAAATGAATCAGAGTCATTGAATCCCTCTCTGATCTGAGCTTGTTGAAGGTATGAGGATTGGTACATGAGAGACCTGTGTTGACCCTGGGGTGAGAAACTGATTCTGGAGACTTCTGACCAAGCAGGAAAAGCTGGAGAGAGGATGGTTGTTCTAGTTGCACAGATGATTCTAGAATATTCAGTGAGTGGATAATTCAGGACTCTTCTCCTGCTCAGCCTCCTGCTGAGGACAGTGTTAGGGCTCATTAGCACTTCCACCAGGGGCGAGCCCTTGCTGGGAGAAGAGGCGAGAGCAGTCGATTTTGCCACTCATTAGCAACTCTGGACAGACAGCGGTGGAAAGATTGAAGCTATTGGCAAAATGAGTTTGCTGCTCTGGGGGCACAGTTAGCCATTCTAGACCTTTCGCCATCAACGAGTCACACAGTTGACTGTCTGCTGGTCTCACAGATTAACGAGCAAGACTATATTGTTGAAAGTATTAGTTACTCTCTTTATAATAACTCAGTGAATAGCCAACATTGTGACTCTCCAAGCAATTCTACAGGGAGAAAATAATAGTCAGAAAAGTAATATTATAACCAAACTCTTTATAATTTTTGAATTTCAGAAAAACAACAAATACATTTTAGTGTGTCTCACACAATACTATATGTATTATACTAAAAATGTGCATGTACTTGTAATAAAAAAGGATTTATTGTTTACTTGAAATTAAAATGTAACTGGGTGTCCTGTATTTTACTTGGCAACCCTACCCTCAGGGAGTCACTCAGCTGGCCTGAGATAATATTAATTATAATGAAAGTGAAATAAAGCTAACATATAAAGCATACCAGATGCTTTGCCAAACATGTTTATTTTCTATTTTTATCTTATGTATGTACTTTACAGTAAGGTAACTAAGATTTATAGAAGTTTAGTGATATGCCCGGTAACTCAGAGTTAGTTGATGGTAAGTCTCTGATTCCAGAGGACATGCTCTTTACCACCACCTAGCATTGCCCACTAATGACTTTGTACTAAAGACAGCGGAGGGGTGGCTTTCCATCAAGGGGTGACCAGGGATGGACAGAAGACAATCTTAAATTCGCATTCAATTCAGCCATTTTGCCATGTTAAGCCTTGTACTAGATCATCTCTCCTTCTCCCCTCGCCCCCTCTTCCATGTATTTTTTCTTGTTTCTTATGATCACAACTCTGCCACTGGATCTCAGCCTCTTATGTCCATGGAATATCTGCCAGATATTGTTCCATATTTCTGGTGTGTGTGTGTGTGTGTGTGTGTGTGTGTGTGTTAAAGTTCAAGAAGTGGAACCTTTAGGAGGTAGGACCTAGTGCAAGGTAATTAGGTCACTGGGGGAGACCACCCTCAAAAGGGATTTTTGTTGCTCTTTTTAAGTACACTTTTTTTGGTGCATTGTAATTATACATCACAGTGAGATTCAAAGTGATACGTCATATATGCACACATCGCTTTGATGTATTTCCCTTCATATCCCACCTCAACACCCTCTCTCCCTCCCCATACATGTTAGTGAAATTGTTAGTGGTAACTTCATATATGAACATAACATTATTTGAACTGATCCCTTCTGCTCCAATCAGCATTCTTGAAGCTATAATATAAAAGACTGACCGTGTAACTTAGAGGAAAGAAGATTTGTTTTCTTACAGTTTCAGGTTCAGTCCATCTGAGGCTGAGGATCGCGGATCTCAAGGCATGGCGGCAGGAAGCAGAGAAAGGGAGAACACATGGGCTGTGCTCACATTATGGAGGCTGGAAGCAAGAGAGAGATCAGGGGGAGAAAAGATCAGGGGGAGGTAAATCCCCAAGGCCTCACTCCCCAGGGATCACCGCCTCCAGCCACACCCTACTGGCCTACCGGTATCACCCAGGTAAACCCATTACACAATTGTAACGAGCTTTATAGAGGACATTTTATTTTATTTTTTAATATTTATTTTATTTATTTATTTATTTATTTATTTATTTATTTATTTATTGCGGTACTGGGGATTGAACCCAGGGGCATTCTACCTCTGAGCTACACCCCTGGCCCTATTTTTTATACTTTATTTTTTGAAACCGGGTCTCACAAAGTTGCGGAGGGCCTCACTAAGTAGCTGAGGCTGGCCGCGAACCCGGATCCTCCTGTCTCCGCCTCCCAAGTACTGGGATTACAAACGTGCGCCACCACGCCCGGCAGTATTTATTTATTTATTTATTTTGCAGTACTGGGGATTGAACCCAGGGGCATTCTACCTCCAAGCTACACCCCCAGCCCTATTTTTTATTCTTTATTTTGAAACAGGGACTCACTAAGTTGCGGAGGGCCTCACCAAGTAGCTAAGGCTGGCCACGAACCTGGATCCTCCTGTCTCAGCCTCCCAAGTACTGGGATTACAAGTGTTCGCCACCATGCCTGGCTTTAGGGGCCATTTTATACCTAACTATAACATCTTCCTCAAGTCTTATCTTTCCCCTCCACACCTTCCTCCCCCAGTTCCCGTCCACTATTCTATTGGTCACTCTCCTCATTTAACTGAAGTCCCTTTTGTTTCCTATTTTCTCCTTAGCTTCCACATGTGATAAGAAATATATGACCCTGGAATTTCTGAGACAGGCTGATCTCACTTAACGTAATATTCTCTAGTTCCATCCATTTTCCTGCAAATGACACAATTTTGTTCTTATTTATGGCTGAGTAAAATTCTATTGTGTGTATATACCACATTTTCTTTATCCATTCATCTGTTGACAGAAACCTAGGTCAGTTCCATAATTTGACTCTTGTAAATTGTGCTGCTATAAACATTAATATGTATGTATTGCTATAGTATTCTAACTTTAATTCTTTCGGAAAGATACTGAAGGTATCTTGATCTTGAGGAGTGAGTTAGTTCCCATAAGAGTGAGTTGCTAGAAGTGGCATGTGTATCTATGTTTATAGCTGCACAATTCACAATTGCCAAACTTTGGAACCAGCCAAGGTGTCCATCAACAGATGAATGGATCACAAAACTATGGGATATGTACACAATGGAATTTTACGCAGCCACAAAGAAGAACAAAATCACATCATTTGCAGGGAAATGGAGAGAACTAGAGAACATCATGCTAAGCGAT
>PVJS01033468.1:0-11423 GCA_004027185.1 Glis glis | reverse complement strand
CATAGAATGGGACTTAGAAGGGACTTAGAAGGGAAGAAGAAGAAATCTTTAGATGGACAAAGAAGGTGACCTAACTGAGGGAGTTGGGCGGGGAGTGGAGGGAAACACACTATAGCACATGATGTACATACACAAACCTATAAGATTCAATCACTATCTGGAGCATGAAAGGGAGGGAAAGGGGAGGGAATAGGGTGGGATTGGAGGGAGGGCTAAATGTACAATGTGTGCATGTATGATGTTCACAATGCACCAATAAATGAACATAAAAAGTTAAAAAAAAATAACGGAAAAAAAGAGTGAGTTGCTATAAAAAAAAAACAAGCCTGGCTCCTGAATCTCTTTATGACAGGAATGGCTTCCTGTCTCATTATGTGATACTCTCCCTCTTGCACATGCTCCCACGTGATGTCATCTGCCATGTTGTGATATAGCCAGAGGCCCTCACCAGAGCCAAGAGGATGCTCTTGGATCTCCAGAACTGTTAACTAAATACACTTCTCTTTATAAAAAAAAGCACCCAGCCTCAGGCATTTTGTTACAGCAACAGAAAATTAATTAATAGACAATAGATTTGTTATTGGGAGAGGAATAGATACAGCAATTCTGGAATTCTTTTGTGCATTGTTATTCTGGAGCAATGCACAAAATCTAGTAAATATGATGATTCAGAAGGGAGAGTCAGGATTCTGAAAGAGAGAGAGAGAGAAAGAGAGAGAGAGAGAATACAAACATGCAAACATGGACTAGGGAGTTAGGTGCAGTGGTGCACACCTCTAATCCCTACAACTTGGAAGGCTGAGGCAGTAGGATCACAAGTTCGAGGCCAGGCCGGGCAATTTAGGGAGACATTGTCTCAAAATAAAAAATAAAAGATATAGTGCCCCTGGGTTCCAATATTGTAATAACAAAAACCAACAAACAAAAAAGACTAGGGAAAAGCAAAGAAGAATCCTGTAGTATTGGATTAGGATTAATGGCCACTCCTTGCTCTGTCCACTGAAATGGCCATGATTCTCCAGAAGCAATAAACACAGATCTTGGTTCTAAATACCATTTCCCATCCAAAGAAACCAGGACTTCTTGGAGAAATAGCTGATTCTAGGGCTGGGCAGGGAATGTACAGGAACATTTTCTTCTTAAAAGTAAGAAAGTGTTCATAAAATGATAGAATCCTGTTATAAGAATATAGAAAACATATTGAAGGGGTTCTCACTGGCCAAAACTGTGACAATTTGAATATCAAAATGAATAAGAATAGTGATAGATTTTAACTTATGAAAAAATTCATCAATTAATATTTGTATCCAATAAATAAATGAAGAAATGAGGAAGGTTCTTCTTCTCCTCCCTCTCCTCCTCCTCCTTCTGTTTTAGAGACTGAGCTCAGGGAGGTTCTACCATTGAGCTACACCCCAGGTCTTATAGTTAGATATAAAATGTCCCCTAAAGAACTCATTTATTAATATTCATGGTTGATATAGTTGAGTCATAAGGGCTGTAATCCAAGCAGTGGATAAATTCATTGTAATGGATTTATCTGGGTTGTGGCCTAGGCCAGTAGGGTGTGGCTGGAGAAGGTGAGTCCCTGGGAGTGTGGCCTTGGGGATTATATATGGTTCCTCCTCCCCCTGATCTCTCTCTTGCTTCCGGCCTCCATGATGTGAGAAGCACAGCCCATGCTCGCTTGCTCTCTCTCTCCTTCCTGCTGCCATTCTCTGAGATCTGTGGTCCCCGGCCTCATATAGACTGAACCCAAAACCATAAGAAAATAAATCTTCTTTCCTCTAAGTTACATCGTCAATCTTAGATTATAGCTGTAAGAATGCTGCTATACCCCAAGCCTTTTTATTTCTTATTTTGAAACAAGGTTTCGCTGAGTTACAGCATGCTGACCTTGAACCGGCAATCCTCCCATCTCATCCTCCCAAGTACTGGGATTATAGGCATGTACTGCCACCCCTGGCAAAGGTTCTACTTTAGGATAGAAAACTAATAAATGTAGAATGGATGGAGTTAGAAAATCAATATTTTGCAACATCATAGTAGTAATTGATTTGGACAAGAATCATCAATGGATGGGAAAACTACTAGGTGAGAGTCTCTGAGAATCTTCCCACAGATGACTTATTAATTGCAAAGGGGAAAATGGTATCTTTGTAAGTGGAAAAGTTGGCTGATACCACCTTAACCAAGTGATAAAGTTAACATCACCAATTATGGAACGTACCTACACTATTGTGATTTCTAATGTAACACAGAGGACACAGCATTGCTTATGTTATAATTCCGCCAAAAATGCATGACCTGAATATAACCAACTGGAAACATCAGACAAACCCAAACTAAGAACATTTTACAAAACACTTGGCCTGTGTTTGTCAAGATCGTCAATGTCATAAAAGACAAAGACAAAATAATTCTGAAAATTTTCCAAGTTAAATATGAGAAACATGACAACAAAATGTAAGGCATAATCCTGAATTAGATCCTGGATTTGGTGGAGGAGAATTGCCATAAAGGATATCATTGAGGCAATTGATGAAAGGTGATTATAGAGTATATTTCAGATAGTAATCTTGTATTAATATCAAAGTTCCTAAAAATTGATCATTGAACTGTGGTTATAAAGAGAATGTCCCTACTTGGGAGACTGAGACTGGAGGATCTGGGTTCACAGCTAGCCTCAGCTACTTAGGGAGGCCCTCCACAACTTAGTGAGACCATGTTTCAAAATAAAAATAAAAAATAGGGCTGGAGGTGTAGCTCGGAGGTAGAATGCCCCTGGGCGCAATCCCCAGTACAGCAAAAAAAAAAAAAAAAAAGAGAGAATGTCCTTATTCTTAGAAGATGTAGGCTGGAACATTTAGGGATAAGATATAAAGT
This sequence comes from Glis glis, assembly GCA_004027185.1. Lineage (NCBI taxonomy): Eukaryota > Metazoa > Chordata > Mammalia > Rodentia > Gliridae > Glis > Glis glis. The sequence goes on along the minus strand of PVJS01033468.1, from coordinate 8,537 downwards.
ATACAATTTTCTTTTATATGGCTCAGCAGTAATAATAATAATTACATAAAGATAGATGAGAGAGAGGTGTGCTAAAATATTAATTTGTAAATCTAAGTGAAGAGTATACAGGCAGATCACTGTGTAATTTTTGCAGCTTTTTTGTAAGTTTGAAATATTTTTCAAACTAAAAAGGGTTTTTGTTGTTCTTTGTTTTAATTCTGTTTCTCTAACCTCTCCATTGGTGAAGTGAAGATTAGAGGTTTCAATTGAAATTGAAGGTGTGGAATGGCTGAAGGGCTTGGGCTGTGGGTAATGTGCACATTGCTGGGGGAGAGAGTCAGTGGGGTACTAGAAATCCTTTTTTCACATTAGTGTCCTGGGGCCCTAGCCCCCGGCTGTGTGGGGCTGAGTCACCCAAGAGAGCCACTAGATCTCTGAGAAGGGGAAGGGATTTTCCAGGCAGTTGCTGTACCAGAAATATGAGAGTCACCCTCAACTCTAGTATCTCGCTCAACTCATCACACAGTCATACTGATTCTACCTTTTAGCTCCTAACCAAACCCATCCCCTCCCCTCTGTGTCCTCTGCCAAAATCCTGGCTTCCTTGCCTGCCTCTCTGTGTCACTTCCTATCCTGTCTCCTGGCCTTCAGGAGCACCTCTCTACGCATCCTTCGAATCTCGGAGTGGAAGGAAGCCTAGTGCTCAGTAGAGCTTCAGGGAGCACTGCCACTCATGCTCCCCTCAGGACTGTGACATCTCCTGCCACCTCCTGCCACTTCCTGCTTCCCCTCTTTCCACTCCACTCTCCAAAAATGCAGAACTAGTTTCAATTTCCCAAACACATTGTTGAGATCTCTGAGGAGGTTCAAAAATTCCACTCCTCTTCCTTACTCATGTTGGGAACTGTGTTAGTCAACTTTTCATCATTGTAACGAAATACCTGAGAAAATCAACTTAAAAGAGGACAGATTTGTTTTAGCTCACAGTTTCAGTCCATTGTCACCACCTGGCTCCATTGATTCTGAGCCAGTAGTGAGACAGAATATCATGGTGGGGAGTTTGTAATAGAAAACAGATGGACAGACAGAGAGAGAGAAAGAGAGAGCGCGAGAGATTGGGGGGAAGGGGGTTCTGGGATAAAATACCCACATGAGCATTCCCAAGGACCCACTCCTTCAACGAGGTCCTCCCTCCTACAGTTTCCACCACTTCCCAATAGTCCATTCAGCTACGGCTTCATCGATGGATCAATACACTGATGAAGTTAGCGCTCTCATGATCCAACCACTTCCCCAAAGCCAGCTCTGGACATTGATGTACTGGGGACCAAGCCTTCAACACATGAGCCTTCGGGGGACATTTCAGATCCAAACCACGACAGGAAGAATTTTGAAAATAAAGGATTAAAGAAATAAAAGAAGTGGCAGCTAAGGTCAGAATAACAATTGCTGAGTGAAGCTAAGCTGGAGAATGGTATTCAGGTCTGTCTGTTTCAGGCAAGGAGACGCTCCAGGCAGAGCAAGATACCTCCATGTGAACATGTCACCTGACAGGAGCCCCAGCACCCCAACAGAAAAGGCCAGCAGGTAAAGACCTTTTTTTATGATTATGGGACCCATTCAGTTCTTCTAAGTAATGTTTATAACATGTTTCCTTGCTTTATCAATTTTATACATTAATTATTGACTTATTATAAGTATTTAGTATAAAATGCCCTACCACCACTTTCTCTTCTTCCAGCCTCCTTCCAACTCAATGATGCCATTTTCAGTAAATGTTCAGTACATATGCTATTTTTTTTTTTTTGCAGTACCGGGGATTGAACGCAGGGGTGTTCTACCTCTGCGCTATGCCCCCGGCCCTATTTTTTATACTTTATTTTGAAACAGGGTCTCACGAAGTTGCAGAGGGCCTCACTAAGGAGAGAGAGAGAGAGAGAGAGAGAGAGCGAGAGAGCTGAGACTGGCCGCGAACCCGGATCCTCCGGTCTCCGCCTCCCAAAGTACTGGGATTACAAGCGTGCGCCACCACACCCGGCAGGTACATATGCTATTTTGATCACATAATTATTGTTTTACTGCCAAGTCAAATAGCATAATACAATTCCATTTATTTTCTTGTACAACTTTTTGTTTTCCCATAGACATTGACTTTTCATTAAGCCTAACTTTTATCTTACTATCTACTATGGTTTAGATATAGAATGTCCCTTGAAGAGCTCATGTATTAATGTTCAGAGGTGATATAATTGAATCATGAAGGTTCTAATTTCTTCAGTGGATAAATCCATTGTAATGGATTTATTAGGTGGTAACCAGGCAGATGCATTATGACTGAAGGGGGTGGGTCACTGAGGATGTGGCCTTGGGGACTATAGATATGTCCATGAACCCCCTTAATGAACTCTTTCTGCTTCCAGCCTCCATGATGTGAGAGCAAAGCCCTTGTTCATTCATTCATTCTCTCTCTCTCTCTCTCTCTCTCTCTCTCTCTGCTTCCCACTGCCATGCCCGGAGCTTCACAGATATAACCTGGTCTAACATGGATTGAACGATTTGAAATCTCCAGAAGTGTGAGCAAATACATTTTCCTTCCTCTAAGTTGTGGACATCAGGTACTTTGGGTCACAGCAGTGATGACTGAAACACTATCTCAAATTCTTCACAAATCCTTCAACAGAATTATAACCTCTTCTCAATGCTATATTCCATATAGTTAGGTCATCAGCTAGTTCAATTTTTGTTTCTGTTCATGTTATCATATTTTTAATGCCCATGAGTTTAATATTGTTCTCCTAACATCCCTTTTTAATAGCCAGGTTTTTGGTTTGAGCATGCTTTCTCTCTTCAAGGCTATTAATTATAGGATTTGTGTTTTGTTGTTTGTTCTCTCTTCTGCTGAGTTTACTTTTTGTTGTTATTTTGATATGTTTTTTATGGTAAAGATTTTCTCAACTGCCTGAGGACACTTAAGCTGTTCATTAAACCTAAAATGTTGGTTGACATGCTACATGTGTGGGGAGAGAGGTTGGTCCCCATGTGGATTTAGGGTGACCTGTAGGATGAGCCTTGGAGGACTTGACTTTCTTTTTTATTTTTTCCCATAAGTCCCAACTGGCATTACCTAGATGTCTTTTCTCTGGGGTTGTTTACTTTCTCCAAAGAGAACCCACCAGCTTCCTTCCTGAGGGCTAGAGCCTGCTGTCAGCATCCAGGGAGTGGAGAAAGAAGAGGGCTGGGGTCTCCTAATTTGTATGTCAACATTCACTCTCAGGACAGCATTTTGCCACCCTCTGCTGCAACTGTAGCCCCTCTGGGTCCTGCTCTCCAACAATAAATCCTTTAACTTGGGGAGAGTGGGGTAGTCACTTAGCTGTATTAAATGGGCAGCAACTAGGATCTAATTTCTCATTATACAGAATTTCAATGAAACTTCTTGTTTTTCACATTATGCCCGCCACCACTCCCCATAGTTCAGGTGTCTTCAGTTCTTCATGCTCCCCAGGGTTTTGTGGGGCCAGTTCTTTGATCCAGATGGTCTCTGCAGGCATTTGGCAGTCAGATTTCTCTGTTATCCTACATCCTCTACTTTTCACCTTACCAAATTCAGTGATGGTTCTCATTCATTATAGTCTTTTCCAATTCTCTTTATTCTTTTGGATTTGTGTATTGTTATGGTTGGGGTTTGGGATGCTCCCCCAAAGGCTCATATGTTGAAAGCATGTCCCCAGCGCAACAATATTCAGAGGTGAAATCATTGAATGAGGGCTCTAATCTCATCAGTGGATAAATCCACTGAAGGAATCATTATTTGAATGGATTTACTGAGTGGTAACTTAGGCAGGTGGGGTGTGGCTAGGGGAGGTAGGTCACTGGGGGGTGTGACTTGGGGACTTCATCTGTCCCTGGTCACTCCTGTCACTCTTATTGATTTCCAGCTGCCATGAGATGAGTTGCTGTCCTCTACCACATGCTGTGCTGCCATGATGTCTACCTTGAAGTTGGCCAACTATGGACGGTACCTCTGAAACCAGGAACCCAAACAAACCTTTCCTCCTTTATGTTATTTGTATCAGATATTTTGGCCACAGTGACAGAAAAACAGATTAAAACATGTATATTTAATTTTATTCCTCTGCTCTCATTTTAATGTGGGTTCAGGAGGGAGCAGAGATGAACATTCATATTCAAGTCACTGTGTTTAACTGGAAGGTCATTTCATGTGCCCTCCTGAGCTCATACACGCATCTACTTGATGCTTCTGCTCAGTGCTCTAGCTAATCTGTTGCTGCTCATCTGCTTTCCCTATGGTGTTCCTGAGGGCAATGGTCTCATAGATCCAGGACTTGCAATTGTTATTGAATGGTGCTTACTTTACATAGTTGGTGTTGTCCATTGGAAAGCTGAAGAATAAAGTAGATGACTTCAGTCTTAAGACCTTATCACTTCTCCTATTCTCCCCTAAACAATCCTGATGAGAGGGGTTTTTCAAGATTGAAGCAGAAATAGCAGACTCCTACTCATATAGTCCCTTTATTTACAGTATATACTGCTTTTCCAGACTCTTTCAGAGAAATGCTTGTTTTACTTAGAAGTAATTGCTTTTCAAAGGCTGGCAATTCTCATTAGTTACCAGGTGAGTGAAGCTAATAAGAAAGGTCTCCTGACTGAGCTAGCAAAAGCCAGGGAACAAAATGTATAGTGGGTTTTTTTCCCTACCTTGAAAATCAAATGGGTACTGTGTGCACATAATTGAAAGAAAATTGACACATATTATCTAAGATGCATTTTCTTCCATGTGCACAAAGAGAACTGGACACACAGGGCGAGTCTTTTGAGGTTCAGGCAAGAGCTGTGCTCAGGAGCGCATTTACTTACCTCTCGTGGAAATGTAATGTAAATGCCGCTTCTGGGGAAGATTTTGAAATGGCCTGTGTCCATTTCCTAGGGCTGCCTTAATACATTACCACAAACTGGGTGGCCGGAAACAACTAGCTTATTCTCTCACAATTCAGGAGGCCACAGGTCCAAATCAAGGTGTTGGTCCTTCTGGAGGTGCTGATGGAGAATCCCTTCCATGCCTTTGTCCTAGCTTCTGGTGGTGGCGGGCAATCCATGGCATGCCTTGGTTTTGAAGGAGAAAAATATATAATTTCCCCAGCCCTCACAAGACTTTCCAGAACATAACAGTGGGGTGGGTTTCTGTCTTAAATAGTATTCTAAGAAAGAGCCACAAGTATCAGAGTGACAAGACCAAGGAGCAAGAAGATGCAGGCCTCAGAGGTGGGAGAACTGCAAGGAAGGTGATCAAGTCTGCTCCCAGATTCCTCCAGGAAAGAGGGTGTGTTTACATCCCTGGATTTAAGTGGGAAAGGCAGAGAAGACAGGAAGGCCTTTTGTCCATGTGAATCTCTGTCCTGACATCAGCCGAACAGAGGGAAAGGCAAAGAGACCGCTACTTTCTGTCTTTTGCTTGACAGTCCTCAATATTTGAGGGAGAAGTACTCTGTTTTCCTTCAGTTTGTAGCTGCATCACTCCAATATCTGCCTTTATCTACGCCGGCATTTTCCCCTTGATGTGTGCTGCTGTCTCTCCAGCTCTCCCTGTTATTATAAGGACACCAGACTTTGGCTGTAGGGCCCACCCCAATCCAGCATGACTTTGTCTTGGCTTGATTACATGTGCAAAGACCCTATTTCCAAATGGGGTCATGGTCTCAGTTTCTGTGTGGACATGAATCTTTTGAGATACTATTCAATCCAGTACATTGCTTAAAACTCTTATCTTCCTTCCTCTACTTCTAGCTATAACTTTAGAGACAACATTTACAAACAAATCTAAGTCAATTAGTGTAGGCGAGGATGCAAGAAACCCTGAAGAAGGTGCCTGGAAGATGGGAAGCTGGGCTTGCAGGTGAGGCTCCACTCTCAGGCAGAGGTTCCTCACCTTGGCTGCACATTGGAATCATTTACATTTAAAAAAAGAAATCCTGCTGCCTAAGCATCAGTAGTTTTTAAAGCATGCCAGGTGTGTGCAATGTGCAACCTGGATGCCGATCACTGCACCAGGGACTCTTCCTGAAACCCTTGCTGATGAGGCTGCCTTACCCGAGCTGCTCTGGCCCCCATTGGTGCAGATGCTGCACATGTGTGCGCTTGCTGACTACAGAGAACTTAGCACCCGCAGTGTATTTCTGCTCCTTCATGCACTCTGAAGGAAAGCTTGATTGGTGCTGAAAACTCAAAAGTTAATAAGGACAAAGAATATTTGCAGGAGGGCATGGGCAACACACACACACACACACACACACACACACACACACACATTTAATTTTATATTTTAGAAACAAATTTTTGTACTTATCAGAGTAAGGTGCTCATTGCAGAAATCTGAAAATCCCCAAATGCACAGGGAAGAAAAGAAATCACCTATAATTCCATTCCTCTGGGAAAATAATGATTTGATGAATGTTCTTCTAATGATTTTTTCTATGCATCTTTAAGTATAGAGTATATAGTTCACAAATGAGGAATTGTGTGGGTTGGGTGCTTAAGTTCTTCATTTAGCAATATATCATTGAATATATATCAATAATGCATATCAGTAAATATTTCCCATTAAGTAGTCCTTGGATTTTTGAATGACTATACTTAATACCTTTGTAGAAAACATTCTTTAATTATTTAGCCAATCACTATAACAGAACGTTGGAAATTTTCCTATTGTCCAATTAGTGAGGCTAAAGGCCAAAGAGCTGAGGAACAGAGGTCCTGCCTCTCTCTCCACCCTATGGAAAGCACCAAAGACATCCCCACAGTGCTCTGCCACTTGAGCCCACTCTACTCCACCTCCACCTCCATCCTTACTCCAGTCTCTATATGCCCAAGGTATGGAAATTGGAGGAGTCACTGGATGGGGAGTTCCGGACCTAGAAGAGAATATTCCCGGGGCCCTGATCCAGATGAATCATGGGATTTGGAAGTGTTTGTAAGGAGAGACAGCCATCTCATTCCCTGATCATTTTCCTAAATACCTGATTTGCATTCTGTACTGATTGAGCAGGAAAAGTGAACTGGTTAGAGACAGCACTGTGGAGAGAGGTGGTACCTGCCGTTGTCCCCACCCCCACCTTCTTTGGTATGAAAGGGATGAGTGAGTTGCATGTGGCCGAGTGGATGCCATGGAACCATGGAGAACAGCCAGGCATGTGCTGGCACTCTGTCCAGAAGACAACTGCCTGCAGGGAGATGGGCCAGCAGCACGAGCCTATGGGATTCACCAATGAGGGCTGGATTTAAGTGGTAAGGGTGGGCATAGAAGCCCACCTCTGCTTGAGGGAAAGCATCCCAAATATTCTGAAGAATTTGCCCAAATGCCCAACAAGAGACTGAGCATGTGGAGGCATCACAATACCTGACTTCAAACTGCTACAGAGCCAGAGTGAACACAAAGCAAACAGCATGGTACTGGCATAAAAACAGACTCAAAGACCAGTGATCGAGGAAAGAGAATAGAAGACACAGAGACAAACCCACACAGCTACGGTCATCTGATTCTTGACAAATGTGCCAAAAGCATACAGTGGAGAAAGATAACCTTTTTAACCAATGGAGCTGGAAAAACAGGATATCCATATGTAGAAGAGTACAACTAGATCCCTATCCCTCACTGCATACAAACTTAGCAACTATTAGGAGAAACCATAGAATAAACACTTGAACATATAGGCACAGGCAAGAACTTCCTGACCAGGACTCCAATAGCTCAGGAAATGACAGTAAGAATCAACAAATGGGATTGCGTCAAGACAGCAAAGGGTGAAGAGACAGCCTACGGAAGGGGAGAAATCTTTGGCAGCTACTCTTCCAACAGAGGATTAATATACAGAATTTATAAAAACTAAAAAACTCAACACCAAAATAGAAAACCAAATACCCATTCAATAAATGGACAAATGAACAGACACTTATCAAAAGAAGAAGTAAATGGCCAATATATAAAAAAAATTCAACATCTTTAGACATCAGGGAAATGCAGATCAAAGTTACACTGAAATTCCATCTTACTTCAGACAGAATTACAATCATCAAGAATACAAATAATAATAAATACTGGCAAGGATGTGGGGGAAAGTAACTATTACACATTGTTAGTGGGAATGTAAATTAGTACAGCCACTGTGGAAATCAGTATGGAAGTTCCTTAAAAATTAAAAAGTACAACCACCATATGATCCAGCTATACCACTCAGAATTAAAGTCAGCATACTACAGAGAGTGATTATGCATACCCACATTTATCACAGTGCAACTCATACTAGCCAGGCTACAGAATCAGCCTAGGTGTCCATCAACAGATGAATGAATAAAGAAAATGTGGTATATGTGCAAAATGGAGTTTTATTTAAGCCATAAAGAACAAACTGGATGAACAAAATGCAGAAAAATGGATGGAAGTAGAAAGCATCATCAAGTGAAGTGAGCCAGACTGAGAAAGAGAAGTGTTGTATGCTTTCTCTCATTTAAGGAGGCGTGTGTGTGTGTGTGTGTGTGTG
>PVJS01033467.1:0-22150 GCA_004027185.1 Glis glis | reverse complement strand
AAAAAATAGGGCCAGGGGCGTTCTACCTCCGCGCTACACCCCCGGCCCTATTTTTTATACTTTATTTTGAAACCGGGTCTCACGAAGTTGCGGAGGACCTCACTAAGTAGCTGAAGCTGGTCGCAAACCCGGATCCTCCTGTCTCAGCCTCCCAAGTACTAGGATTACAAGCGTGCGCCACCACACCTGGCTCATGTCTCTTTTTAATAATAATAATAATAACAACATTATTATTATTTTTGTGTGAGGTACTGGATATTGAACCCAGGGGCATTCTACCTCAGAGCTATATCCCCAGCTCCCCCCCTTTTTTTTTTGGAAACAGGGTCTCGCCAGGTTGATGTGTCACTCACTACTTGCTGAGGCTGTCCTTGAACCTGCGATCCTCCTGTCTCAGCCTCCCAAGTACTGAGATTACAGGCATGTACCACCATGGTCTTATCAGCATCATGACCAGAGTCCCTGTCCCATAGGGGGTAGGTAGAGAAGGCTGTATTAAGGGAACTATCCTTTCTGTCAGTTATTGTTTTTGCTTTGGTTTTTTTTTTTTTAACTCATGGGATTTTACCTCCAACCTATACTCCCAGCCCTTTTTTTTTTTAAATTTTGAAATAGGATCTCACTAAGTTATTGAGGATCTCACTAAGTTGTGAGACTGGCCTTAAACCTGTGATCTTCCTGTCCTCTTGTCTCAGATTTTCCATGTACTGGAATTATAGGTTACGCTACCAGGCCCCGTTCCAACAGGTTTTGTAAATCATAAAGTTAAACTAAAAGCACTGTCAGAGACAGGTTATCGCTGGAATCTCATCCAAGAAGTATCTTCAGTGTAAGGTTGTCCCTGGGCATTCTGCTTAACTTGAAGGTTTGTTTTAGCCCAACCTCAAATGAGTCAATAAATAGGCTGAGTAGATTCCATCTCAGCATGGCAGAAAAAGAGAAATCCCTAGAAAAGATCATTTCAAAGAATTATAGCTAATTCTCCTCAAAGGAAATTCCCCAAAATACTACAGCTAAGTTCAAATAGTTATTGATAATAACCTTATATTCAAATGGCTTATAATATTTGAATTAAGATGAAATTAAATGTATTAATAAATGAGACAAGCTAGACTTTTTTTTGAGCGGCTCACATAAATGATATAAACTTTTTAAAAAGCAGAAGATGGTAGCTTTCAAAAAGGAGAGTTGGAGTCAGACCACTAAGAATATAGAGAGGAATGTAAAAGGCACAGTATTACCCTTTGAAGCATCATGTCAAGGAAAGGCAAATATGGTTTTCAAAAATAATTGAATTTTTGCAGAGAAAATTTCTTTCATCAATAATTTTTGTCCCAGATAATTTTCTTGCATTTTTTTAAGTGCTTTAATTTTACCACATCAACTTTGTAAGTGACTTCATAAAGTCAAAGATCACAGAAGCCAGGACCGTAGTTTGTCAATTATAATTTAGCCATGTATTTATTAAGTTTCTAGCATACTCAAGAATCTGAAGATTGTGGTAAAGCTAAAAAGTTTATTCATATCACTTTGTTATTTTATGTTCATCCTGCGTATTTCCAAAGGTATTTGGCCTTGTTTATATAAAACGACATACATACTAACAAAAAGCTCTTTAAGATTAAAAATAATTGAAAGAGAGCAGGAACTTTAACTAGGATTATTTATTTACTCACAGTGTGAAATTTCATTCCAATAGACCAGAACTTATTCCTGAAGTCTGGTCTTCTTACAGTGGAAGAAGTAAAAACAGGCATTCATAACTCTAGCAATATAGAAACGCTTACTTTTCTGTTTTTATTTTAGTAAGAAAAAAGAATATTTATTCTGTAGAGATGATTTTTGAAAAATAATGCCAATCTTCCCTTCACCCTTCTTGGCTCTTATTCTTCTATCATCTTTCAGTGCCACCTGTTTCTCACCTTCCAGTGAATCCTAATTCACTGGAGTTACTTGGCTCCTTTAGGTATTGCTTTGTCAAAGATCCTTTTTGGTTTCCATATTTTAAAACCATTAGCCTTTTTATAGTTAGCTTTTTCATCACTGTTACCAAAATGCCTAACAAGCACAACTTAGAGGAAGAAAAATTTATATGGGGCTCATGATTTCAGAGGTCCATGATCAGCCGGTTCCAAGGCAGGAGCTGGGTGGGTGGCCAGGCTTCAGGACATACTGGAGGAGGAAAAACTACTCTCAATTCAATGGCAGCTGTAAGCAGAGAGAGAAGAGAAAAGGGGCTAGGGACAGATAATAGTCCCTGAGGCCGTGCCCCCAGGAACCACGTCCTCCAACCATGCCCTGCCTTCAAACCTGGCTGCATTGCTCAACACTTGAGCTTTGGAGACATTTTTAATTCAAACCATAACAAGCCTCTTCTCATAACACATCTGTTTAATTGTACAACATCATTTACATTGTGGATCACCACTTCTCTCTTGAAGTTTTCTTCCCTTATTTTCCAGATCACTGCTCTCCTGGATTCTCTTCCAGTTCTTAGTATGTATTTCTCTTTCTTTACTCTTTTTTTCATCTACTACTTAAATATTGATCATCCAAGGCTTACTTTTACTTCTTAAGCACTTCTTACTCTTCACAGGCAATTTTTGATTTTTTTTTCCTCCTTTCAAATCATTCCTTCTCTTCTCCTTACCAGATGATTTTCCATCAGCTATGTCTTCTGTAAATATCTTCTTTCTTATCTTTATACTACTTTGTTATTCAGAGACTCCTTGCCATAGTTATGGACAGTTGCAGTTGCTTCCAATTAAGTTTTACTTCATCTGTCCATAATATCCCTTTGGAAGTAACTGAAACTTAGGGGTACAGGACTACTCATTTTCTGTCACCATGCCATAATCTTTCTGCATTGCTAATGCTATTCTGGAGTGTTCTTCCCTCTTGGTTTTTGCCTGTTGACTTAAGTGTTCGTGTAATACTTTTCCTTGTTTTCCCGAGTATAGTAACTGTCATTCTGTGTTGTGGTTTTTTTGTGTGTGTGTGGTACAGGGGATTGAACCCAGGGGCGTTCTACCTCCGTACTACACCCCCGGCCCTATTTTTTATACTTTATTTTGAAACCGGGTCTCACGAAGTTGCGGAGGGCCTCACTAAGGAGAGAGAGAGAGAGAGCGAGCGAGTGAGCTGAGGCTGGCCGCGAACCTGGATCTTCCGGTCTCCGCCTCCCAAAGTACTGGGATTACAAGTGTGCGCCACCACGCCCGGCGCTCTGTTGTGGGTTTTTTTTTTGCATTTTGTTCATCCCACTAGTATGACTTTATAGTTTCCCTTATTAGATTAGAATTTGGGGGGAAGCAAGGATTGTTTTATTCTTGTGTTTATTGAGATAACTTCAAGGGATAAGAAAATCAGTAGACTGGAAATTTGATTTTGATTTTACTATTCTACAAACAAGCCAACATCGATTTAATAATGAATAAACATCAGCTAGAGTTAATAAGGTGCACCAATCAATGAGGCACAAGGTTATATTTGGATTTTAGACTGCATTGTTCCTCAATTTTGTTTTTATCTTCTTTAGTGTCTCTCAGAAGATAGAAGTGTGCAAGAAGTTCTACAGAAACATTTCAATGTCAGCAAAAACCTGCGATCATTACATGTGCTATTGGTTTGTATTCTTTTAATTATTTATTTTTAACTGACACATAAAAATTATACATATTGATGGGGTATCTTGTGATATTTTGATATATGTATGCATTGTTTAAATCCTGTTAAATATCTCTCTTCAATTGTCATTTCTTTTTAATGAAAACTTTCAAAATCCTTTCTTACAGCTTTTCAAAACATACAGTACATTATTATTATTATAGTCACTCTATAGTGTGAAAGCACACCAGAGCTTCTTGCTCCTATTTAACTGTCACTTAGTACCCATCCCTATCTCTCACACTTTCCTTAGTCTCTGGTAACCACCATTTTACCCTTAACTTCTACAAGATCAACTCTTGTCTTTTTGTGCCTGCCTGGCTGATTTCACTTAACATAATGATGTCTCGTTCCGTCCATGTTGTTGCAAGTGACAGGATTTCAATCTTCTTATGGCTCAGTAGTATTTCTTGACTATTGTAACTAGTTCTCCAGTGAACATAGGAGTGCAGATGTCTTTTTGACATGTCTGGTTTCATTTCCTTTAAATATATACCCAGTCATAAGATTGCTAGGTCGTATAGTATTTTTAATGTTTTGAGGCACCTCCATACTGTTTCCATAATGGCTCTACTAATTTACATTCCCACTGACAGTATATATATAAAAGTGTTGATTAAGTTTAGTTAGGAATTGGTTAACCCTATAGATAAATTTTGGGAAAATTGACATTTTTACTACATTTAATATTCTGATCCCTGAATATGGTACATATTTCATTTAGTTCTTTTTTTATTACTTTCATCAGCATTTTATAATTTTGCAAAGCAAATCCTGTACCTGTTTAAAACATATAATACGTGTTTAAATTTTTTAGAACAATTGTTTTTATTTCTCTTTTTTTATATACTTTTATTGGTGCATTATAGTCTCACATAATGTAAATCATAGTGATAGTGACCTACATGCACATAGGACTTGGCAGGCTTTCCCCATACAGAGTATTGAGATTGACATTGGTATTCTTACATAGGTACATAATGTCAATAGAATTTATTCCTTCATTGATCCTCCCTCTCCCCCCTCCCCTTCCCCTAGACCACTCCCTGGCTCCACTGACTCTTCCAATATCTGAAGCCCCTCTTGTATCCTAATTACTCCCTAGCTTCCGCATATGATAGAAAACATATGACCCTTCACTTTCTGTGACTGGCTAATCTCACTTAAACATAATGTTCTCCAGGTCCACCCATTTTCAGCAAATGACATAATTTTGTTCTTCTTTATTGCTGAGTAGAATTCAATTGTGTATATAACCCACAATTTTGTAATCTATTCATCTGTTGATGGACACCTGGGTTGGTTCCATAATTTGGCTATTGTGAATTGTGCTGCTATGAACATGGATATGCATATATTACTGTAATTCTCTGATTTCAGTCTATTTCGAAAGATACCTAGCAGTGGTATAGCTGGATAGAGCAGTTTTTAAATTATAGTTTTAGCATGTTTATTTATTGTTAGCATATAGAAACATGATTGACTTTTGTGTGTTCATTTATGATGTTGCTGAACTTGCTTACTCTAGGAGTTTTTTGTTTTGTTTTGTTTCTGTGGAACTGGGGATTGAACCCAGGGGCATTCTACCTCTGAGCTACACCCCCAACCCTATTTTATTTTTTACTTTGAAACAGGGTCTCACTAAGTTGCTGAGGGCCTAAGTTGCTGAGGCTGGCCTCAAACCTGTGATCCTTCTGTCTTAGGCTTCCAAATACTGGGATAACAGGTGTATACCACCATGCCTGGCTACTCTAGGAGTTTTTAAAAGTATATTCCTTGGGATTTTCTTCATAAGCAACCATATTATCTGTAAATAGAGATAATTTTATTTTTTTTCTTCTTAATCTCTGTGCCTTTTATTTCTTTTTCTTGTCTTGTTACAATGCCTAGAACTTCTACCACTATGTTAAGAGTGTTGAGAGTAGACATCCTTCCTTGTTCCCAGTCTTAAGAGGAAAACATTCAACCTTTTACTATTATGTATGACATCAGCTATGACTTTCTTTATAAGTGCTCGTTATTAAATGTAGATTAATTATTCTCTGTTCCTAATTTGCTGAAAGTTTATTATGAGTGGATCTTGTATTTTGTCAAATGCTTGTTCATTTGATGTGATCAAATAATTTCCCTTTAGCTGCTGATATGTTGGATTACTTTACTAATTTTTAAATGTTGAACCAACTTTGCATCCCTGTAGTAAATCCCATTTGGTCAAGGTCTTTCAGTAAAGAATTATGTTTCAACCTTAATGTCAATATCAATCAAGAGGCATTTAACTTTTTTAAAAATGTAAGAACTTCCTTCACTTACAGTGTTCAGTATTAGTCTAATTTTCCAGGCAGTTATCTATGTCAGGTACCTTTTATGAAGAAAATGAGTTTCTTGGTCACTTTTAGCAATAATAATCATAGCAGCCATCATTTATTGACTAGCACATCTGTCAGGTAATACAGCTACTTTTCCTACATTATATCTAACTTTATGATCATTTTTTATCCTTAGGTATTTACTCTTGCCCTTGAAGAAATTGAGGGTATTAGAGGTTAAAAAAACTTGCTCACAGCTAATAGATGGCAAAGCCATAACTAAACCAAGGCTGTTTGGCTACAAGCTTATGCCCTACATTACTATGGTTTTATGTTTTTTGTTTTTTGTTTTGTTTTGATTTTTGTTTTTTGCGGTACTGGGATTGAACCCAGGGGCATTCTACCTTCGAGCTACACCCCCAGGCCCTATTTTTTATTCTTTATTTTGAAACAAGATGTCACTAAGTTGCAGAGGGCTAAGTAGCTGAGGCTGGCTGCAAACCTGCAATCCTCCTGTCTCAGCCTCCCAAGTACTGGGATTACAAGCGTACGCCACCACGCCTAGCTCTGCTATGTTTATTTACCATTTCTATTTCCATCTCAATTTATCTCCCTTCCACCCATTAAAAATATACTGCCATTTATAGCAACATGGATGTCATGTGGCTTATAGATATATAGCTATTAGATATACATCTACACCTATATATCCATCCCAGTGTGAGAAAATAGTTCTGCCTCCATGTCAACATGAGCATCCATTGTTCTGCCCGTTTCTTGCTTTCTAGTTTTTATTTTGAAACAGGGTCACATTAGGTTGCTGAGTTCTCACTAAATTGCTGAGGCTGGCCTCAAACTTGGGATATGCCTGTCTCAGCCTCCCAAGTACTGGTATTCCAGGCCGTGCCACCACACCTGGCTTTACTTTTAGTTTTAATTCATGGTAATTAATGGCAATCTTCTTCTTGATATTCTTAGATTATACCTCTATTGATTATTTCTATCTTAATTGGGCAAAGCTCTTTTTGTATTATGGATTTTAAGCCTCTCCAATAACCAGATAAATGCTACAATTAAGTTTTCTTTTTCTGCCAGTCTGGTGAGTATTAACGGTCTAGGTTTGTGGCTATTAAAATTTATTGCTGCTTGTAATGTAAAGGTGCTGTGGAGAACAATTTGGTAAATTATGTACTTAGAGAAATTCAGATGCATAAGTATCAATGTGTACAAGTTTGTATATTACAGCCTTTTATAATTGCAAAAATAAAAAAGACATTCATCAATAGAAAGCCAGTAATTGTGGGTATATACAGCAGAATATAACAAAAAATGACTAGAATTGTTGACAAGTCAACATGGACAAATTTTCATACTAGATGTTCAGTGGAAAGTGAATGGTAAAAATACAATACATTATGTATATAAAACTTGAAAATATCTCTGTGTTTAGGAATACATACACATGTAATAGAAGCATAAAGTATAAAGATATGAATGGTTTTATGTGGTAAAGGGTAGAGAGTATATATCAGAAGAGACGGGGCTTTAGCTCTGTAAAGGTATATTTGTTAAAGTGGGAAAGTGATCATAAATATTATATTCTCTGCTGCCTTCTGGTATAGTAAGAAATAATTTCACAATAGAAGGAAAAGAGAAAGGGAAAGAACTGTTGGCCTGGATCCTGCCCAATAGGAGAAGGACATACAAAGCTTGCCAGTGTCTTCTGCTTAACTTGTACACTTATACCCTGGTTAAGAAGATGGAGGTGAGAGTTTCTAGTGTCAAGTAGTCCCAAATATTGCATGATACATACTTACACTAAGAAATTATTCATTGCTTGTCTGAAATTCAAATTTAACTGTATGTTGAGCATTTTTATTTGGCCTAGCTGGGTATGTTGGCGCACACCTGTAATCCCAGTATTTGGGAGGCTGAGACTGGATAATCATTGGATCGAGATCAGCCTCAGCAACTTAGTGACACCTGTAATTTAGTGTGAGACACTGTTTCAAAATAAAAAATAAATTAGGGCTGGGCTTGTAGCTCAGTCCCAGGTACAATCCTGGGTTCAATCCCCAGTACCAAAAAAAAAAGTCTGCCAACCCTAAATAACTAAATTTAACTTTTCTGAGAAAAACAAGTAATTAAAGAAAAAAGGAATAGACATTTGAGTAGGAACCTTAGTCCAGAAACTGTGTTAGTTTTCGGAAAACTAAGTGAAAAACACATGAGAAGTGGACTCTGCTTTCAAGGAGAGTTTGTTTCTAAGGATATAAATTTGGAGGTTTTGTTTTGTTTCTTTTTTGTACCATCAAACAAAGTAGCTAACTTCTATCTTACACTAACCTTCACTGGTTGTTTGGGTAGTTAAAAAAAAAATTAAGCCAGGTAGTGGTGGCGCAGGCTTGTAACCCAGTACTTGGGAGGCTGAGACAGGAGGATTGCAGGTTCTTGGCCAGCCTCAGCTACTTAGTGAGGCCCTCCGCAACTTAGTGAGACCCTATTTAAAAATAAAGAATAAAAATAGGGCTGGGGGTGTAGCTCAGAGGTAGAATGCCCCAGGTTCAATCCCCAGTACTCAAAAAAAAAGATTAATAAAACTCCTAAAACATAGATGTGCGTTTTTGGTTTGTGTCTGGGGCTTTGACTGGTATTCTTGTTTTTTGTTTCTTGTCCTCCTTTTTTTTTTTGCAGTACCGGGGATTGAACCCAGGGGCATTCTACCTCCGAGCTACACCCCCAGCCCTATTTTTTTATTCTTTATTTTGAAACAGGGTCTCACCAAGTTGCAGAGGGCCTCACTAAGAAGCTGAGGCTGGCTGTGAACCTTGTGATCCTCCTGTCTCAGCCTCCCAAGTACTGGGATTACAAGTGTGCTCCCCCACGCCCGGCTTGTCCTCCTTTTCACATGTTCTTTTGAAGAGTAAATAAATATGTTGTAAGTGGGAAGTGGTCAGGAGAGCAGCAAAAACTTTTTTTATGTTTTACATTTATAGAGGTGTGTGGCATATGAATTGAAATACTGTATTTAGGTAGAGCTATTTTTGAAAATACTTTTCCCAAGTATTAATATTTACTGTCCCCTAATAATAGACTATACAAATTAAGAAGCTTTGATCAATAACATCTCAAAAATGCCAAAATACGTAATTATTTTTCTGATCTACTTTTCCCTAGATGCTTGCTTTAAATCGAGTAACAGTATCACACCCATTTATGACTGCAGTGGATCTGATGGAGGCAAACCAGCTGTGTAGCATGGATTCTAAAGCAAATATTGTACACGGTGAGAGAAAAGCAGTTTATTAGTCATTTGTTCTTTTAAATGGTGTTTTTTAAGTTTGACTTTAAATGTTTTTCAAAATTACAGTTAACATTGGGCATAGCACTTTCTATACAGAAGACATATCTCTGTAGCCTTTAACCTGGTCTTTATAAGGTATTATCACTCTCATTTAAAGTGAAGGAAACTTGACAGGCTGCCTCTCATGGCACACTGGAAATCCAGGTCGGCAAAGCTGGATTGCTGAGGTTTTCATGGTACCGAGTGCTACTGAAGAGCATCCATTGGCATTTAGTCATTTTGGGTTCACTTACCTCTTTTGAAAATCTAATGAGCATTTTTCTCTCCAGGGAAAAAATTCACACATAGTTTTGGATGTAATTTCCAGGGGTTTAGGACTTCCCTGAATAAACCCCACCCAAGGGCCTTTTGTGATCTGAAATCACATAATAGCTGGGTGTGATGGTGCACACCTGTAATCCCAGTACTTGGGAGACTGACACAGGAGGATCACAGGTTCCAGGCCAGCCTCGTCAACTTAGCGAGGCCCTCAGCAACCTGGTGAGACCCTGTTTCAAAATAAAATATAAAAGGCTAGGGCTAGGGGTGTATCTCAAAGGCAGAATGCCTCTGGGTTCAATCTGTAGCACACACAAAAAAAAGAAGAAATCACATAATAATCATACCTTGTTGTTTACTGTGGCCATATAGTGAGTACTTGACAATATTGTCTAATCCTTCTAACATCTGGACATTTAAAAAGATCCTTATTTTGCAGATATGGGAAATGAAACTCAGGAAGGAACTGAAGTTTATATAAAAGTGATTGAAATGCTTTTGAATCTAAAGGAGTCTTCTTCCACCCTTCAAAACTATGATCTTTCACTATATTTATTCTTTGGAGATGATTTCAATCTTATATATCATTGAACTACAACTCAATTTATTTCCCTTTTACTATAGGTCTATCGGTCTTGGAAATCTGTCTTATAATAGCAATGAAACATTTAAATGACATCTATGAAGAGGAGCCTTTTAATTTTCAAATGGTCTATAATGGTGAGAATGAGACTTGCCTTCTGACTTTCTCGTACTGCTTATTTGAGGCTATTAATGATGTTTTTGCTTTCTCTCCAGAGTTTCAGAAGTTTGTTCAAAGGAAGGCCCACTCTGTTTATAATTTTGAGAAACCTGTTGTCATGAAGGTAAGATTTTGTT
The DNA here is from genome assembly GCA_004027185.1 of Glis glis. Lineage (NCBI taxonomy): Eukaryota > Metazoa > Chordata > Mammalia > Rodentia > Gliridae > Glis > Glis glis. The sequence goes on along the minus strand of PVJS01033467.1, from coordinate 11,677 downwards.
TACTATTATTTTTCTGCAGACCAGTATATTTTTTAGATATAATTTGATTGTGTAGATCAGGGTTGCACTTTCTTTAATTTTTAAACTTCAGGTATTTACCATAGGAATTTTTTCTACACAAAAATTATCCAAAAATGAAATGTTCTGAATTCTGGACAGCCAGTTTTAGTTTGTGGGGATATACTGCCCTCTACCGTCTGTTCTTAGCACTTGCATCCTGCAAAGGAGCTGCTTATTATAATCTATCAAACACATTGAATCTAATACTCCTGTCCCTTTTCCACCCAAGAGATGGCTTTATAATCTCAGCAGTAAAAGGAGACAAAAATGCAGATAAAAGCCATTAATAAAATTAATGAGAAAAATCACATTGGCCAGTGAGGTAGGTGAGGCATGAGTTTAAAACTCAAGGTCTTTTAGGGTACCATTGGCCACAAAATGATAATGTGAACTTTGTTATATAACTTTAGATTTTCTGTTAGCCATAGAAAATAAATAAAAGCTGAATTTAACTGTCTTTTAAACTAGTATATCAAAACAATTTCAAGCTGGGCATGGGTGGTAGATGCCTGTAACCCCAGTACTTGGGAGGCTGAGACAGGATGATGTCAGCTTTGAGACCAGTCTCAGCAACTTAGCAAGACCTTTTTTCAAAATAAAAAATAATATAGGACTGGGGATATAGCTTAGAGGTAGAATGTCCCTGGGTTCAATCCCCAGTACCACAAGGAAAAAAAATCTATGATGAAATAGGAAATTATTAATGCAATATTTTTGTTATTTTTTGTTTTACATATTTGGAATTTGATGTATGTTTATACATAATTATAGTATATCCCAATTTATTAAATATTTGTTGTTCTTTAGGTTCATTGATTTTATAGCTAAAATAGTAGATTTACATTTTGAAATTATCCCCAACATAGTTAATAAATTTTTAAAAGCAGTGGACCCTATATCCTTTTGTATCCGTAATGGTCAGATTTTTATTTCTTGTAGCAATTTTAAAGTGAGTACAGAGTGTTGCCATTTCTTCAAAGAAGGAAGAAAAATATTTAGGATACTAGAGATTGGATTTTTTCCCTAACTCTGTATCTGTCTAATAGTCATGATTTCTGAGTCACAAAAGTAGAAAGGTTACCTAAGCATTTAAATGTTTATGAATAATTTGCAGCTGTTCATTTGTACACTTAAAAAATGTACTTTGCTGCCTAGAAATATGTGAAATCTCAGCTTTGTTCATCCCAAACACCTACAGCTTCCAGTATTTTGTCATTTTCAGAAATGAATGGTATTTCTCTTTTCATGAGAATTTTTATGATACATGGAGAATATATTCTAATGATATTTCTCACAATGAGCTATAAGAATATAATGCTCAAGGATCTGTTTCAATGTATCACTATTTAATGATTAGTATGCCATAATTTAATGATTTTTTATACTCTAATAACATACCTAAAACAACAAGAGTAAGCAGACAGTAAAGAGTTCTATTGAGGTGAGGAAGATGAGTATAGAAGGGAACTTCTTGACAGATTGTAACAATCTGAGAAAAACTCTTGAAAGAAATAGGAGCCTGTCCCTTTCTTTCATGTCCCTATCATCCTGCAGAATCATGTATTTATAGGATCAGCTGATAGGCTTGCAGTATTCACAGATCTGTCTCGCCTTCCTCTTTGTTAGAATGGTGTTAAACTTAAAACTCAGTCTTACAGAGGTTGAAACAAAATGCAAATGCAAATCTGAATAACCTAGGTAATCAGAAAGTCTTAACTGGAAACACTTTGTTAAAGTATCAGAGGAAGAGCTGCAGATGTTGCTCAGTGGAACTATGACATAGAATGAGATTAAGAACAAAACCATATTGTGAAAGACTGAGTTTAAAATCTATCTTGTTTATATTCGACAGTACAACAGTGCATTGGACACTCTTCTACTTGATGGCATGACATGTTTATGGGGTTGAAGAGAGAGTTTTATTGGTGTTGTTTTGGGTACTGGAGATTGAACCCCCCAGGGGCATTCTACCTCCAAGCTACACCCACAGCCCTTTTATTTATTTTGAAACAGGGTCTCACTAAGTTGGTAAGACAGGCCTCTAACCTTCAATCCTCCTATCTCTTCCTCCCAAGTACTGGAGTTACAGGTATGTGCCACCGCTCCCAGCTTGAGAGTTGTTTTTTAACCCTGTTAATTTCTATTACATTTTTTCCTGGCACTCGTACTCTACTACAGACCAAAACTATTCTCTGGGTTAACTTTACTTTCTTCCCATATTCAACCTAAACTCTTTCATTTTTCAGGCTTTTGAACACTTACAACAATTAGAATTAATAAAGCCCATGGAAAGAACTTCAGTAAATTCACAGAGAGAGTACCAGCTGATGAAACTACTTTTGGATAATACTCAAATTATGAATGCTCTGCAGAAATATCCCAACTGTCCTACAGATGTTAGGCAGTGGGCGACATCCTCACTAAGCTGGTTATGAACATAACCAGCATTTTCCATTTGGCATTTCAGGCATACTTCTCTAAAAATCTAAAACCTGTTGTCATTTAAGAAGATATGTTATATTCCTTTATATTTATAAACGTTCTTTATTTATGAGAAACTGTTGTACGTGTAGTATCTTGATTTTGTCTTGCCTTTGAATTGTGAGCAGCTACGTGACTTATAATTCCGGTGATTGACAGATTGTGTTGTAAGTAGCAGTTCAAAAGAATAAAATGTGACTGTTTTAGGGATTTGGACCATATGCGTATTTAACACCTATGAAGTTTATTTGTGGCCCCAGACAAAAATAGCAAAGAAACAGTGGTAACAATTGAGGTGGAATGAGTAATCTTTTGGTTCCAGTAGGGGTACTTCTTTTTTTTCTTTCTTTCTGTACTCTGTCCCAGACCCCAGGTCTTCTAGTTCATGAGACTGATCATCTTGGCCAGAGGATGGTTCACATGGAAGAAAAAGGCCAAGGAGCTTGAATATTTCTTTTTGTAGACTTTTCAAAATGTGGTATTTACACCGTCTACATCAGAATCCCTTATAGAATTTGATTTTTTTTAATGTAGATTTTTGAGCCTGATCTAGTATAAAAGATGAGAATTTGCCTGTTTAGCATGTACCCTCAGTGATTCCTGGAAAACTACTCTCACAAATAATGCGAAGTATTTGGCAATGTTTGCTGAATGTTTATATCAGAAAGTAAGGCCCTTAAAGGAATATTGAAATGTTAGTCAAAGCATTGCCTTATAAATTCAGTGATCCATGAACTAACACAGCTATACATTTAAAATGAAATTTAGTAAGCTTCATTTGTGGCTTCATTAGTGGCTTCATTTGTTCCAGAGTATTTGATTACATATTGTATCATGGGAGAAGGGTTACAAAAGACACAGTCCCTATGCTTGTTTAATTTAATCCACTTAACTGTCAGAGCCCTGTGAGACTTAGGTACTGTTATTTACAGATCAGAAAACTAACACAATACTGGCAGTGTCCAGAATCACACAGGATGCAATGACTGACAGACTCACCTAGAATTCAATTCAGGTTTGATTGACACCAAAGCCCATGTTATTAAAAACTGAAGTTTAGGTTGGCGTGGTGGTGCACACTTGTAATCCCAGTACTTGGGAGGCTGAGACAGGAGGATCACAGGTTCAAGGCCAGGCTCAGCAACTTAGCAAGGCTCTCAGCAATTTAGTGAGACCCTGTTTCAAATTAATAAATAGGGCTGGGAGTATAGCTCAGATGTAGAATGCCCCTTGATTCAATCCCCAATGTTAAAAAATTAAAGTTGAACAGTGGATTCTTTACCAAATATGTCTTAAAGTACTCTATAAAATAATTTGGCCTTTAACAAGTCTTGGATATAGAATGGGATACAAGAATTTTGTGCATAAAAGCACTTCGGCGTCTTCCCCACAAAAATGTCATAGCCTTCAAGTCTTCAGATCACTGTTGACTGTTCAGCAATGTCAATGTCTCCTTGAGGTGAAGGCTTGCATACTGGTTCTATGCCAGAGTCCATGCATTTTTAGAGGCTGTTTTGCCAGAACACTTAAAATGTATAGCATCACTATTATTAGGAGAAGAATTTTGAGTTCTAATCTTTTAAAAAACTTTCTGAACTACATTAAGAAAGTACTGTCCACCTTATAGAGTAAGAGCTTGATGAAATGACTTAAGCATTACAAGTTTTTCCTCTGTTAAGAGCTTAAAAACAGAGCCCTCATGTGCTTCTCTGGCTACACAAAAACTACAGGAGATCAATTCCGAAGGTATACAGATTACAAAACTAAGGCATGGTGGGTTTTCATTAATTAGAAACATCAGTTACAAAACAAATTGGGGCAGGAGGCTGAGAAGAGTCACATAAGTGTGCCAAATGTCCACACCCCAAAAACATTTTTATGGGGAGGAGGAAGGTTGATGTTTGCCTTTTCATATTCCCAACTACAAATATATTTGCAAAATTTCTGAACTAACTTCTTGTAAATTGCTTAAACCATCAGTAAGTTAAAAACCAAATGTGAAATTCAAGCCCTAATTTAAGAAAAAAACTTTAAGAACAATGGAGACTTACAAGCATGGCTTAAAGATCTTTTCTTCATTTACTAGAGGAATTAGAGCAAAAGCAAAAACTCCTCTCCTGGGTCATCAGACTGAAGAGCAAATGAAGAGGATTTGTTACTCTAGTGCAGTTTTTACTTATGTTCCCTCCAAGTGGCCCACCAAAACCTGAATCTTGTTCAAAAGATGTCTGATTGATGTGCAGGCACATGGCTCTGAGAAATTAAAACCCATGCTGTCCACTTACTGTATCATAATGCTGTGTTTGTTGAAAGCATAGTATCTATTAACTTCCTTTGAAATCAGTGTTTTGAAGAACATGGTCTGTGCTTTCATTTGGGTCAGAAGGCAGTGCAGTTTCTTTCAAAACACCATAACCTAAGTGCTGCCCTTTCCTTCATCCTTATCTTGAAAGTACTGAGAGTCCATTGGCAGGGACTGTGCACAGTGCATGGAGCTCTGGTTCCTCCACCAGCAAGTCCAGCATAGATGCTAGGGTGGGGATATGGTCTGCTGAGACAACAAAGGAGGGGTGCTATTATTGGCAAACTTCCCTTCTTTCACTGCTAACCCCATTCTTGAGGCTCTCAAGGCAAATTACAAAGCTACCATTCCCCTCTTCAAGAAAAACTGCTGTGCAAATCATACCAGAGTCATTTTTTTTTATTTAACTTGGGGATGGAATGGGGATAGCATACATTTTGTTTGTACAATATTTAACAATCACTTATCCAAGGTGGGGTTTTATGGTGCTTTTTTTTAGCTTTCTGGTAAATACTTGCAGAAAAAAATAGCAAGTACGATTTGACAGTAGTACAACAACCTGTGCCCAAAACACTAACAAGAAATACAGAGTAAAGCTAAAATAATTGCTTACCAATATTCTGAGAGGTAACAAATAGGATATGGTTGAGACTGCATAAAAAACGCACTGCTGGTTGAATATCTGAGGTAAATGATGTTCAATTAAGATGCTACTTGTATCATTTTGCCCAAAAATTGTAAATAATTTATGCACATTATCCAAATGTTCCTAAAAAGTAATTTTTCAAAAAAGTAAAAAAGAGAAACTGGAAAATATTTGTGATGAAGCATTTTTTTAAAAAACAGTAATCAGTTTATTCCACTAAACTACCATCTGACCAAGGGCTTTCCCAACCACCTGCATTTTACTTAAATGTAGCTGTTAATCAGGGGTGAGGAAAGGGGCAAAAGAGATCCTTTTTGAATTTTGTGATATATGATTCTACTTTTAAATTCCAAAGGTGTTGGGTTTTTTCCCTTGATTGTATTTTCAAAGTGTCGCCATGAAAGATAGTGCAAGTTCATGGGACCAACAATTGTGAGGCACAGTCTCTTTTTCTGGAATTCACAAGGTACCTGTAATAAACATTCAAACAAGAATCACACATCACATGCTAAAAACTTCCTAGCATCTAAAGTACATACAAGATCGGTGCAGGGCATAGACTTTAAATAAAGCCAAACACTGGTTAACCCATCAGTCCTATGGCAGTTGATCATAAAGCATTTCTCACATGGGAGATCCGGGCAAGGTGAAGAGTAAGAGCAGCAGTTCTGATGGGTTTCAGAAAGGCAAAGTACAAGACGATCAGGAGGAGCACCATACACATGAGGAAAAGGTAACTGGGGTCTCAGCTTGCCCCAAAACATAGAAACCACCATTTTTCTCATTCTTTGATCTTTTTTTTTTCCCCTAGTATCTCTAGCTCAAACTGTTAACTTGCCCCCTCTGCACTGACTGTAAACCAAACACTAAAATGCCCTGCAAAAGAAAGTTTTAACAAGACTAGTTATCAAGGACAGGTAGTCACTGGAACATTCTTATTTTACTGCTTATAAAAAGTTTTTCTATTAATGTAGTTCTCAGAAGGATACAAGTTTTCAAACTGATTAGCTAGAGTTAAGTACAATACCCAGGATTTCTAAAAAAATTTTCCTAACATGAAGACAAAACATTTTATATTGTGAATAACTGGTCTTATAAAATTTATCTCTAGTGTTCTCATAGCCAAACATCCATTATATTATCCCTTGTTTTTGCTTTAACTTTTAAGGGGATTAAATGTTTACAACAGGTAATTTGTCTTCAGGAGATTAACAGTTTTCTTGTATGCACATTCTCTATTTTCCCCTTGATTAGTTTCCAAATGGAAGCAAACCCAAATCAAGAAATTTCAGGGGCCAAGTACTTTTGAAATAAAAAAGATAAACGTTGAAATGGAATTCTTAAGAATACAATGAGACCTTGGTACATACATCACCAAGAGTGCGAACAGTTCTGTATGATGTGTGGCACACAGACTAGAATGCTATTAGTCTTCCTTTCCCTCCCTGCTTAGTGCCTGTTGACCTATGTATTATTTATAAATAACTTATACTGCCCAGAGATTAAGTGCATACTATATGTAAAATGTAGTGTACTGGTGTGGTTAAATAACCATATGAAGATAACGCATTCACAGTGAGCTCCTGATAGTGACATGATAAAAAGTTGTTTATAAAATTAATATGTGGATTTTAAAATAACCTGACAAGTACATAGCGTAATACTGGCTATATTGGCTATTTGTTGGTTAGTAATCTAGAAATTCAGGAAATTAATGTTTTGCTTTGGCCTATATATAAATTTGAGGAAGAATCCAATTAAACTCCAGTGTGATATTGTTTTTAAAAGCATTTTGGCACCTACTTACCATTGATTCCATTTTCTTAGCAAGGAAAAGGCATGAACTATCCTAAATTCATATCTGAGTTAGCTGTGAACGCAATTTTGGGGGAGGAGGCTAGGCTATGTTACCTATATCAACACTGGTTACCTCTAAATGTCATTGCATATTTTAAGTTATAACTTTGTTATCCCTGATTTGTTTTAAAGCAGTAACATCTGAAATCTGTGCTTAAAGGTTAATATCTCTACCCTAGGATGATTCTCTACATATCACAGACATCAAATATTACTCTGACAAGATGGCACCAAGCAGAAGTCTAGTGATAAAGTTACAAGTCTCGAAGCAGAGTGAGGAGTTCTGGGTAATGACACTTCCTGAGGTGATCCTAAAACAGTGAGAAAGAATGTCCCACACTGTTCGGTGAAAAGAAATACACTACAGTTTTACATATATATAAATAGGAAAAAAGTCTATTTTAAAAGATAAAATGAAAAGCTTTCCAGTGTCACAGCTCACTTAAAAAAATTTAAATCATGCTTTAAATTTTCACATATTTCCCAAACACAGCACACCTTAAAAAAAAGAAAAAGAAAAAACCACTTAGGTTATATGCAATATTTTGGGACATGGATATAAGATGAAGCTTTAAAATATGTGAAGAGGGGGAAATGACACCAACTTTTTTTTCATTTCAAAAACAGCACTTTTTTCCCTAAATTACAAGCCAGCACAAGAGAAGCTAAAACACTGCTTTACGAATGGCCACTTACTATTGGCACTAAGCATAGCTTACCTTTTTTTTTCTTAAATAACACAGTAAATTTGTAATACCTTGTTACAAAACATGGATTGATTTATTATTCAAATTTTGTTAGTGTTTTCAATTTCATAATTTAGCAACCGTGGAACTGAGGTATACCTTGTTGAGAGGGAGGTTAAAGTAATGCTTGGAAGCCTCTTTACTGTACCCCACTTTGATGACTTTGTTTATGTACACAGAACAGCAGCACACTAAACATTCACAAGCTGTGTCATATTGGCATTACAATAGTCATTTATAGAAACAACAACAGCAAATGCAATAAAAACAAGTTACCCTTTTTAAAATCTGAAATGAAAAGTTTTTGATTTAAAAAAAAATAACAGTAGTTCATTTAAGGAATTAGTGTCTTCTGACAGACATTAAGAAATCTGATGTCAGTTTTCAAACACCTGATTAGCCAGGTCCAAAAGATCCTTGATTTGGAGAGGGCCACATTCTTCATGTACATTTTTTGAAAAGTTTCTTTATAGAGTTTGCAACTTCTCTTAGTCTCGTGTCCTTCACATCTGTGCTGCAGGTGATGCAGGAAGTCTCCCAGAGCCCCATTTCCAACAAGGGCTGCTTTCTTGTTTCCAGGAGGCGGCCTACTCATTTCACACAGAAAATCAACTGTAAGCAGTTTTCTTAGCTCAGCAGCTCCTGTTCAGAGTCCCATTGCTCAGTGTGTACGGATGGTGCAACCATCATAGACTAGATTCTTTGGGAGGAAAGTCAACATTTGTCACCATTGTGACCACTGTTACAATGTCCTCTGTGGTAATGATATTTGTTAGTCTTTGCATCTGGGTAATTCTTTCACCTACACATCCAGCTGATAACCTGGCTTCTGCATCGTGATCCCAACATTCTTCTATTGTTTCACAGAGCATTGCCATTCCCTAAAAGGAGAAAAATATAGTCAAACATCACACCAATTTTTTTTTGTCTTAGGAAGTAGAGTAAAATTTTCATCAAGAAACTTTTTGGGTGTGGGTCGAAGAAATTTCAAGATTATCAAAGTTTGATATTATCTGTTAACGTGCACTTTTACTGACTACCATGTACAAGTCCTTAAAAAAAAGACAGGGGAAAAAAAAATTGGAGGGGGGACAGTGGGGATTGAACCCAGGGGTGTTCTACCTCCAAGCTACACCTGCATTTTGAAATGGTCTCGCTAAATTGCTGAGGCTGGCCTCCTCAAACTTGTGATCCTCCTGTCTCAGCTTCCCAAGTATCTGGAATTACAAGTGTGTGCTGCCATGCCTGCCCCCCCCCAAAAAAAACCTTTTTTTAAGCAATGGAGATCATTAAAACAGGAATTATGAATGTTTTTAAATCCAGAAATCCCTATCATTTCAATTCTAACCTGAACTAGACTCAAACCCAAGGCTAATGGGAGAACACCAATTTTTATCATTTTCTTAGTTAATATTAGTATTTCTATGTTGCAATTAAATACAAGATTAGAAGGCCATCCTTGAAGATTCTGATTTTGTGTTTCTAGCTATATTTAGACCAAAATAGCCATGGCAATACTGTACTGTTCCATCTTCTGCCTAGTCCATTCTTAAAAACTCAAAATCTAAGCCTAAATCAAAAGGCTTTACAACAAATTCCCATGGCCAGGAGAAAACCTGGTGCTTAATAAATGTAAAAATGACATCGGGTTGGAAAGCTGTGATCAGCAAGGCTACCCGGCTATCCGCAGGCATTCTTCTACCTTGGAAGCGTTCTAAAGAGAAGACACTCGCGTGCACGGGGCCACAGAGATGAGCCTTAGAAGGCTCCACGACTTCACAATCTCCCTAGTGGGGAAACAGACAAAGCCCTAATTCTATTGCCTCTAGCACTCTAGTACAGAATATCCTGTGTGAAGATCACCTTCCCAGAAAGTCCTCTGAGAAATGTGCAGAGAATAAAGCATTCCTCTGAAAAATGTTTTATTGGAATTTCAAATGAAAAGCTAACTGAGTAACTTACAGCATGTTTCTGCCAATAATCTCTTAAAACAGGTCTCTTTTTTTTATGCACAACAACTTCCTGCATATCTTCAAGAGATGGATGTTGGCCAATTTCTTCCTCAAACGGCAACATGTACTCATCTACAGGTCCTGAAATGTAAAAAAGGAAAAGAGTCATTTTAATTAAAATCTTCCTGACTTCCAAATCGGTACAAACTTCCTAAAATATCCTGTGTATTACCTTTTTCCAACTCCACTTGCTATAATGACAGGAGAGAGACTCTCGACTGAGCTTATACCAGTGTGACCCAACTCTAATTTGTGAGAAACCAAAAGTCTGTGACTTGGCATGTAAACCTTTAAAGATTGTTTAGGGGCTTTCCTATGTACTGTATCAGGAATGCCTATATCCATCCGGATATGGAACATAAGGAACAATCAATATTTGCAAATCAAGGCTATAATAACCTTCCTCCAAGGGACCCAACTCCTCCTTTTAATTCAGATCTCAATGTTAACAGTGGTGTTTCCATCTCTGGAGACTTTGGGTTCAAGTTGTTATAATCCTCTTTATTCTATGGCACTCGAATACCTACATGCCCACATAAGGAATTAAGGCACCTCAGAGTCACACCTCTTCTCTGCCCTTCCTCACAGTAAAGTCCACAAGTACATATTTCTTTAAAAAAATCACACACATAATCTCTCCAACCACGGTTCCCAAGTCAGAAGGTGTCTTGACAGACAAAATTCCTTCAACAACATAAACAATTCCTTTTTTCTCATGCCTACTCAGATAAATACAATGAACACTTATCCTGACAGTTATCTTACTTATATTATTTACTGCCATTTTACTTTCACAATGTGGCATTATCTATATTTTGTAGATAAGAAGTTCTAAAAGTTACATTTTTTTACAAATGCATATAGCTGTTACATGGTACAGTTGGAATTGAATCCCTCTCTCTGAAATCTGCTTTTTATCACTTTATTAGTTCCCCTTGACAGAAACGTCACTACTGAGCAAGTTCATTGAGCAGATGTGTGCAAGGTCTTGAAATGCACCAAATACTCCTGGATAGAATATAACGAATCACAAAGGAGTCATTAACTCAGTCCTCTGCAAACTTGAGAATCCTTGATGCCCAATCAGCCCCTGCTTGACCACCTCCAGTGACTTAGAGCACTGACACGCCAAAGCATCTGCTCAACCCTTGTGTCCACAGGTGCTGTGTGTCCACTGGCAGCTGCTAAGAAATGTACACTGCTCAAGCGAGACTACAGAATGGGAATCTGAATTTGAACAAGAGTTCCAGAGTGGTATGCACACTGACGTTTGAGAATCACTGAATTTAACTATCAATGACTAGCCACGAACAAATTTAAAAGTACTCACTTTAGCAATGTTGTTTATGCTGTCCCTTTGGCCCTGATTGTTTTATAGCACATACAAAGCATTTTTTTTTTTTTTTGCGGTACCGGGAATTGAACGCAGGGGCGTTCTACCTCCGCGCTACGCCCCCTATTTTTTATACTTTATTTTGAAACTGTGTCTCACGAAGTTGCGGAGGGCCCCACTAAGGAGGGAGGGAGGGAGGGGGAGAGAGAGAGAGAGAGAGAGAGAGAGAGAGAGAGAGAG
>PVJS01033466.1:0-22150 GCA_004027185.1 Glis glis | reverse complement strand
GGGGTATTCTACCTCTGAGCTACACCCCCAGTCTTTTTTTTATTATTCTTTTCTTTTGAAACAGGGTCTCACTAAGTTGCAGAGGGCCTCACTAAGTAGCTGAGACTGGCCACGCACCTGCGATCCTCCTATGTCAGCCTCCCAACTACTGGGATTGCAAGTGTGCGCCACCATGCCAGACTTCTATTTTTTGAAACAGGGTCTCACTAAGTTGCAGAGGGCCTAAGTTGCTGAGGCTGGCCGTGAACCTGCGATTCTCCTGTCTCATCCTCCCAAGTACTGGGATTACAAGTGTGTGCCTGGCTCACATCCCAACTTTTGATCTTCCTCCTCCAGCTACTCTTCCAAAGTGGCCCCCATCTCAGTAAACGACAGCTGCCTCCCTGTAGTTGTTCAAGTCAAAAATCTTGCAGTTCTTCTTGACTCCTTTTTTTCATGCTCTGCCTTTACTGTGTCAGCTTTTCCAGATGTATCCATAATCTTACCACATCCACTATGTACCTTCCTGGTCCAGCCCCCTCTCATTTTTGGTTACTCCAATTCCTATAGCAGACTCCTGCCTGGCCTCCTTGCAGCTGGGCCTCCATAGTCTAGTTTCAACATAGCACAATTGACATATTTCACATCAGCTCACATCTCTGCTTAAACATCCTGACACATGCCTATTTCAGAGTAAAAGCCAGTGGCTTGCTGGGCATGGTGGAGCACCCCTGGGAAGCTGAGGCAGAAGGATCACAAATTGGAGGCCAACCTGAGCAATTTAGTGAGACCCTGTCTCAAAATAAAAGAAAAAAGGGCTGGAGATGTAGCTCAGTAGCGTTTCCTAGCATATGTAAGGCATTGGGTTGGATCCCCAGTACTACAGAATCAATCGAACAAAGATAAGGCTTTAGGATGGCCTTTGAGGCCCTGCAAACCTGACCCTCCACCACCCTGGCCTCCTCTCCTACCAGAGCCTCTCTCACTGTTCCAGCTGCACTGGGCCCCAGCCATTGATGGAACACATCTGGCATGCTCCAGCTTCAGGACCTCTGCGCCTGCTGCCAGGAATGCCCTTCCCCACAGAAGTCTGCATGGCTCTCTCCTCCAGTCAGGATTTTTTTTTTTATCCCAAAGTCACCTTTACAAAGAGGCCTTTCCCAACGGCCCTATTTAAAACTGTGACCCGCTCCCCATCTCCCTTGACATTCCCTCTGTTTAAATACTCACTTATTTTTTCTTAAAGCATTTTTCACCACCTAATAGACTAGAGATTTTTTTTGTTTATAAATTTGCTTTCCTCTCACTAGAAAGAAACCTGTAAGAGGAGGAATCTGGGGACTGGGGAATGTCCATCTCCTTCTTCCTTTCACCTGAAACAGTGCCTGATATATAGGAAGCATCCAATAATTTTTTTTTTGGCGGTACCGGGGATTGAACCCAGGGGCGTTCTACCTCCGCGCTACACCCCCAGCCCTATTCTTTATACTTTATTTTGAAACCGGGTCTCAGGAAGTTGCGGAGGGCCTCACTAAGGAGAGAGAGAGAGAGAGAGAGAGAGAGAGCGAGCTGAGGCTGGCCGTGAACCCTGATCCTCCGGTCTCCGCCTCCCAAAGTACTGGGATTACAAGCGTGCGCCACCACACCCGGCTTCCAATAAAAATTTTTAATGGATGAATGAATTCCAGTTTGTGATGAGACCAACTGACAAATCTGGATGTGGATTAGAAAAATAAGGGTGGATTGTTTCCAGGAGGTAACCCCCCCAGTGATACTGTAACCCCCACCCCCCGGTATACTGAGGATTGAACCTGGGAGCGGTTTACCTCTGAGCTATACCCCCAGTCCTTTTTTCTTGTGGTACTGGGGATGGAACCCAGGGGACTTTTACCTCCAGGCTACACCCCCAGTCCTTTTGTTTTTTATTTTGAAAAACAGGGTCTCACTAAGTTGCTGAGGGTCTCGCTAAGTTACTGAGTATAGCTTTGAACGGCAATCCTTCTGTCTCAGACTCCCAGGTACTAGGATTACAGACGTGCTCCACTATGACCAGCTCCAGGAGGTAATTTAACTTTAGCACCATTGATATTAAAAGCCATTTGGTGACTGAGGGTGTAGCTCTGAGGTAGAGCACTTGTCTGGCATGAGCAAGTCCCTAGGTTTGATTCCTAGCAACACACACACACAAACAATAATAAATAAAATAAATAAAAGCCCTTTTGAGTTGTATTTTCGTGTATCTTCTCTATAGGTTCTTCTTCTTCTTCTTCTTCTTCTTCTTCTTCTTCTTCTTCTTCTTGCATGTGTGTGTGTATGTGTGTGTTACTAGAGATTAAATCCAGGGGCATTCTACCTTCAAGCTAAACCCCCAGCCCTTTTTATTTTTTTGTTTTGAAACAGGGTCTCCCTAGGTTGCTGAGAGTTTCACTAGGTTGCTGAGGCTGGTCTCAAACCTGTGATCTTCCTATCTCAGCCTCCCAAGTACTGGGATTACAGGTGTGTGTCACCACGCCCGGCTTCAATAGGTTTTTCTGTAAGCAACTCTCTTCATAGAATTAGTGTGGCAGCTACATATTGAGCGAGTGAAGGGAAGCCTTTCCAGCACAGCAGTAGCTTGTATTCAATATGTTGAACTCTCGTCTCGGTGCCTTGCCATGCGGTGCTCAGTGGCATTCCATATTTCTTACATCATGCTCCTCCCCATCAGTATCACTCACTGACTCTTCCAACACCAGGCTCCCACTCCCCAGCTCACTTCAATTCTCTTTCATCATAGTTCTCCATCTTTTCCCCTTGAAGTATCTTTTGCCCTTCCAATATGTCATTAGTCTTTTATCTCCTAGAGTTTCTTCAGAGTCTAAATATACAACTGAGCATTTTCCTAGGTCTTTTTTTTTTAATTCTTTATTTTGAAACAGGGTCTCACGAAGTTGCGGAGGGCCTCACTAAATAGCTGAGGCTGGCCGCAAACCCGGATCCACCAGTCTCAGCCTCTCAAGTACTGGGATTACAAGCATGCGCCACCACGCCCGGCTGCTTCCTAGGTCTTAAAAAGTTAAATATTTAAGTTCTAAAAAGCTAAAGTTCTTATTCTATTCTTTAGTTGAGTGTTTAGAGATATATCTGGTTTTTAGAATCACTTTAATTAATGGTCTTTATTAAGTTCAAAATAGATAAACCAGTGATGGTTGTAGAATGTCTAAATGTAATTTCAAAAAGAGAAAGAAAGGCTGGGCATGGTGGCACACGCTTGTAATCCCAGTACTTGGGAGGCTGAGACAGGAGGTTCACAGGTTCGAAGCCAGCCTCAGCAACTTAGTGAGGCTGTCCGTAACTTAGTGAGACCCTGTTTCCAAATAGTGAAATAAAAAAAACGGGCTGGGGGTGAAGCTCAGAAGTAGAATGTCCCTGAGTTCAATCTCTAGTACCGAAAGAAAGAAATAAAGAAAGAAAAGAAAGAAAGAAAGAGGAAAGAAAAGAAAAGAGAAGAAAAGAAAAGAAAAGAAAAGAAGAGAAAAGAAAGAGTGTACAGGTGCATGTCCATAATCCCAGTACTTAGGAGGCTGAGACAGGAGGATTGCAGGTTTGAGGCCAGTTTCAACAACTTTGTGAGACCCTCAGCAATTTAACAAGACCCTGTTTCCAAATAAAAAATAAAATAGGGCTGGGGGTGTGACACGAAGGTAGAATGAATGCTCCTGGGTTCAATCCCCAGTACCAGAGAGAGAAGGGGGGGAGAGGGAGAGAGAGAGAGAGAGAGAGAGATCCCTGGGAAATCATAGTCTTTATAAATATCATTCTCCTCTCTTGTTGTAAGCACATGTGAACAAACAAGAGGCTTTGTGGACTGATGGGCTGGCTGCATACGCCTCATTGGCTTCAGGATCTCCACGCTTAGGTCAGCCATGAGGAAAGCACATCTACATTTCTAGTCTCAATACTGCATGTCTTATTGCATTAAGATTTTTTTTTCACTGACAATCTCATTCTCCATTATATCAGACTCTATATTTGCTACGCATCCTTCTATCATGAGGAATTTAGCCTTTGCATCCAGACAGATTTGAAATTGAATATTTGTTTTACTACTTATGGGCTAAGTCTAGTTTCCCACCATCAGCGTTTTAAAACCAGGGTTGATAAGCTCGGCGTGGTGGCGCACGCTTGTAATCCTAGTACTTGGGAAGCTGAGACAGGAGGATCGCAGGTTCGTGGCCAGTCTCAGCTACTTAGTGAGGCCCTCCGCAACTTAGTGAGAGATCCCATTTCAAAATAAAGAATAGAAAATAGGACTAGGGTTGTGACTCGGAGGTAGAATGCCCTTGGGTTCAATCCCCAGTACTGCAAAAAAAAAAAAAAAAAAAGAAAAAAGAAAAGAAAAAAGAAAAAAGAAAATCACCAGGGTTGATGAATCTACCTCTGTAATAAGAATCTCATGCTTGGCACTATGTCTTGGTGCTTAATAAATGCTTTTGCTATTACTGAAATAATAGCATAGATATGATGTTTAATATGGAAACTTCCAACCATGCACAAAAGTAAAGAGAATAGTTTATTGGATCTCAAAGTACCCAGCTTCGATAATAATTATCCACTCTTGTTTTATCTCTACTGCCACCCACTCCCACCCGCCTCCAGGTTATTTCAAAACAAATCACAGATATTATGTCATTCATCTATAAAAATTACAATATGTACCCCTAAAGGATAAGGATTTTTAAAAATAACCACAATAGCATTATCAGTGCTAATAATTCCTAAATATTATCAAATATCCAGTTAAGAATTCAAATTTCTCGCTGAACATCGTAGTGCATGGCTGTAATCCCAGTACTTGGGAGGCTGAGACAAGATGATCGCAGATTCAAAGCCAGCTTCAGCAACTTAGCAAGGCCCTCAGCAACTTAAGCGAGACGCTGTTTCCAAATAAAAAATAAAATAGAGCTGGGGGTGTAGCTCAGAGGTAGAATGCCTCTGGGTTCAGTCCCCAGTACCACACACACACACACACACACACACACACACACAAATAGGGCTGGTGGTGTAGCTCAGTGGTAGCCCCCCCATTCAATCCCCAGTGCCACTAATCAATCAATCAGTCAATGCAGCCGAAGTGCGTCTTGGCGGCTGTTTGTTTGGTTTCCTATGGAGCCAGTTATGGTTGGCCTCTGTGCTTTGTTCTTACCACGGGTTTTCTCTCCTGATCTACGGAGAAATCCTCGCAGGCAAGAAGAGGCACAAGCCCCGAAAGGGCTGCGCCCTCACCTGCCGTCTGCGCCAGCACCCAGCTGCACAAAGGGGCATTCAGACAGCTATTAGCTATTGTTCACCGCTGGGATACATGATCTCATGCAGTCTCCGGATGCCATCTAGGGAAGGTGGGAGGCAGAGATGATGCTGGGACCCGTCTTCCTTTCACAGAAGGGGAAACCAAGTCACAGAGAGCCTGCCTTTCTCCTCTCGCCGTTTTTCAGGTTGGTCCTAGGAATAGGGATATAGGCCAGATGTCTGGTGCGGTTCCTAACCAGGAGGGGACGTTTTGCCTCTCTTCTGAGTTTCAACATCTCGCGTAGGTGTGTGAGGGGGCGGGGCCTTGTCGCGTTTGGCCGAGGGAGTGCTTAATCCTGCCTCGGTGTAACACACCACACCGCATTCTGTGGTCCAGGATCTGACCAGACTCGCCCAGGTTCTCACACCCACTTAAGGCAGGACTTGCCTCTGCTTGTCTCTGCCTTCTGTGAACTCTTCACTCTGTCACTGTCCCCTGCTCTGACCTTGGCGGCCGGTGCCTGTGGCCCAAGTCCCTCTACAGGAGTGTGCGGTATGCTCAGCTCCTGCCTTCTGCTCTCTGAGGGGCTCGCAGGGCATCTGCATCTCCCTGCCGCCCTCCTCCTCCTCCTCTCAGCCTGTGTCTGGCCTCTCTTCCTGCTCTGAATCCTTATCTGTACCTGGAACTTAGTTACACAGACGTCCCTCAGTCTCCTCAGGGGATTGGTTCCAGGATCTCCACGGATACCAAAATCCGCCGATGCTCAAATCCCTTACATAAAATGGTGTCGTATTTGCATATAACCTGTGCATATCCTCCCATTACTTTAAATCATCTCTAGTGAATTTTTTTTTTTTGCGGCACTGGGGATTGAACCCAGGACATTCTACCTCCGAGTTCCACCCCCAGTCCATTTTTTATTCTTTATTTTGAAACAGGGTCTCACTGAGTTGTGGAAGGCCTTACTAAGTAGCTGAGGCTGGCCGCAAACCTGGATCCTCCTGTCTCTGCCACCCAAGTACTGGGGTTACAAACGTGTGCCACCACGCCCGGCTTCTAATGACTTATAATACCTAATATAACATAAATGCCATGCAAATAGTTGTTATACTATATCATTGAGGGAATAATGATAAGAAAGTAGTCTGTACATGTTCAGTACAAATGCAATTAAAAATATATAAATAATAAGAATAATATGAATTATATAATATAAATAATATTATATAAAAATAAAATATAAATAGTAAACATATATTATCTATTTAATGTAATATAATATGATAATAAATATAAATAACAAAAAAATATATATATGTTCAGTTGAGACCAGTGGCACACGCCTATAATCCCAGTACTTGGGAGGCTAAGACAGGAGAATTGTAAGCTTGAGGCCAGTCTGGGCAACTTAGTGAGAGCCTGTTTTAAAATATATTTTTTTAAATGGGCAGGGGATGTAGCTCAGTGGTAGAAAAGCTGTGGGTTCAATCCCCAGTACCATAGACATAAATAAATAAATAAATAAATAAATAAATAAATAAAATCAAAACACATACAGTCTTTGGTTGGTTGGATCTTCAGATGTGGAACCAGGGGATACAGAGCGCCAACTGTATGCTTGTGGTTCTATGATTGCATCATCTAAAGTCCATCTCTTCTCCCCTAGAAAACTGTGGGCTCCTTGCAGGCAGACACTGCCAATCATGGTGGGAAAGAGAAGAACTCCAACAGGTGACTAGCACATTTTATGTGCCAGGCCCAGAGCTGAGTGATTTACATAATGACCTCAGTCCACAAGGACAATAAACCTGTGTTATCACCCCACTCCACAGATGAAGAAACTGAAGCTTCCAGAGAGGATGAGTCACCTGTCTAAGGTCACCCAGCTAGAAAGCAATAGAGCAGAAATTGTCCCCGTGTCTGTCTGATGGCAAAGCCTGTGCATTTCATCACTGGTACAAACTCTTTGTTACTGTTTGCTGCTCCATTTGAGTCTCCTTGAGCGTCCTGGTGGTCCCCACGGACCCTCGTTTCTTGGAGGTGGACAAACCTCCTGCTGATACTACACTCCCTGGCTGGGATGCTCAGGGCTTGGCTTCTCAGAGCCAGGAAGGCTGGTTGGGACGAGAACATTCAAATCTTTGTGTGTCCTCCCACCTCTGCTTTCTTGCCTCTGCGCATTCTTCACCCCTCTAGAACTCTCTCTTCTGCTCCTTTCCCTGGGGCCACTGAAGCAGCCAGAGGATTCTCTCTGGACAGTCAGGAGCCTCCAGCGCTGCAGGTCTGATATCTCTTGATCAAATCGGTAAGAAAATGGAGCTGTGGAGCAGTGAAGGGCCCCCAAGAGAGGACCCAGAACCCCCACTTGCACACCCGTCCAAACCCTTCCCCTACAGAGCCTCTCTCCCCTTCCCCCAATGGGAATCCTCTGTTGGGGGCCCAAATCCTTGGGCTAAGCTCCACCTCTCTCCCAGCATCCTAAAGTTTGGGGGCTGTGTTCAAGTCAGAGATTTCCAAGTACGGGGTGTGTTGGAGGGGCCTCTGAGGGCAGCTTGTCCTGGCAGAATGGGGGAAAGGTGGTAGCAGCCACAGTCCTGCCTCCAAGGACATCGGTGTCGCTCCCTGGGAGACCCTCTGCCCTCTCCCCCTCCCACTAGCCCAGGCGAGCCAGGACCAAGCTTGCTTATTATCACCTGACGCTGTGCAGCCACTGATCCCATTGGTGGAGCCAGATTCGGTCTGGCTCTCTCTCGTTCTTTCTCGCCTTCTCTGCCTCTCTCTCTCTCTCTCCTCCACGCTGTTTGATTTCGCTCTTGCCTCTCTTCTTGTGCTCGCAAGCTCGCTTGCTCGCTGGGAACATCGTCTGTCTCACGGGGGGCAGCAGCGGGTTCGCTGCAGAGCCAGACAGGAGCTGCCTGCGGGGCATGGAAGCATCCTCCGTGGCAGCTGGGAGTGGAGGGTGCGCGCCCCGCTGCCTGTGACCCAGGCGTCCGGCCGCTGTGCCCCTGCTTGGAGCTCATCCACGCAGAAGTCTCTCCCTTCCCTCCCTGCCAGGTCTTCCTCTGCGGAGCCCAGAGACACCAGGTGAGTGCCTTCCTCTCCAGACCATCCTGCCGTCTATTCTGAGTGGTTGAGAGCTGGGGGTCCGGGGTCTTGCCACTGTCCGGGGTGCCCACCTGGGTTGCCAGGCCCCATGACCTTGTCCCCTTTCCCCCAGGCCCTTGGCAAAGAGCTTAACAGCTGAATCCAGTCTCCGGGGCGACACAGTTAGTTAACCCGTGACGATTGTGCTGCAGTCAGTGATGCCAACAGGGACAGTGGGGTGGGGGTGCGTTCCCTCTGGCATGCCGGTGGCTTTTCTGAATGGGCATGGGGAAGGGGCACCGTGTGTACACCGTTTGTGCACACTTGCTGGGAGGCCAGAGGCTTGCTTGCGTAGATAGCTCTGTCTGCATGTAGTTCTGCTTGTGTGGGGGTTTGGCCAGTTTTTGGCATGTCTAGGAACACAGCTTTCTTGCACGCGTGAGGTCCATGTGTAGGGGGAGCGCTTATCTGAGTATCCTGTGGGTATACGTGGGCGGGGGCCCTATGAGCAGTATATTTAGGGGGTGGACATGTCACTTGTCATGTGGGTGGGAGTACATGTTGAGGGGGTGTGTGCGACCAGAGGTTTCTGCTTGGGGAGGTGTACCTCCAGAGCAGGATGGGGTGGGTAGGTGGGAGGAGTGGGCAGAAACCATCGTGCGTGGGCAGACCTGCGTAGGCGCACAAACCTGTTGGCAGGTGAGGGATCAGCCTGGCAGAGTGTGGCCAGAGCAAAGGCATTTTCACAGTCTGTGTCTTTGAGCCTGGAGAAGACTCCAGAGAGAATGTCGGAATCCAGGCGGGAGTTGACGTGTGCGCGGATGTACATGTGAGCGCAGGCAGGCGTGTGGGTTGCGTGCCTTCTTGGGGAGGCGGCACGCATGCATGTCGATGCCTGCGGCTTCCTCTTCTCCCCAAATATGGCTCGTGAGGAGGGGTGCATGTGTGTGGGTATGCGTGAGCCTGTGGACGTGATCATGTGTGGGTCTGCATGAAGGCAACAGTTTGCGGAGGGACATTCTTAGAATGTGCAAGGAGGCGGCAGGTAGCTGAGCGCGTGGGTGGGTGTGTGGGAGAGAGGATGTCTAAGGAGGTGAGCGCAGGGGCGGGTGGGTGGGTGAGCTCCTCTGCACGCGTGTGTGGGTGCGTGCATGCTCGCCTAGGGGTGGATCCACATGGGAGCGTGGGTGTTTCTAGGGTGCTGCCTCAACCTGTCCCTCACGCCCTGCCCTTCCCCAGGCATCTGGGCATAGAGAAGAGGGTTAACGCCCACCCTGGGGCCACCCTGGCTAGGTGTTTTCTCCGTGTCCCTGCCACTCTCCCAGGCTAGGGTGGGGAGTCATCTCAGCTCTCCCAGAACTGGAGAGAGCAGCTGTCAGGCCCTGGAGCCCCACCCACCACCACAGCTGCCCCTCTACCTCTAGGAAGACTGAGGAGAGAAGGGATGGAAGAAGGAGCAGGCACCCGCTCATGGGGCAGGCATAGGCTGCTTCCCCCGCGGGGGGGAAGTGTGTCTGTGTTCGTGTGCGTGGGTGCTTGAATGTGCATGAGGGGCACACATGTATCTCCCTGGGAGCTTCTTATCCCCACTGCTCCACACCTGCCTCCAGAATTGCAAACAAGTTTATTATTGTAGGGTTCCTGACATCCTATCCCATCTATTTCATTTTGGGGTGAACCTGGCAGCACCCCTATACTTATTTACCATAGGATTCCCTGAGCATAAGGCCACTGGCCCTAGGGTGAGAGACTAAGATGAAACAGCACTCGGGGGACACCTGGGGCAGGTAAGGGCCATCACCCGTAGCCTCCCTCCTGTACCTTCCACCCAGGCAGCCCACAGGCTAATTTAGACGTGCCAGGCTCTGGAGCAGGCTTAATTGACGGGTAAGTGTGGGCTGGATCTTCTGGGAGCTATAAATAAAAGTACCTGCTTTTGCAGGCACAAGGTGCCCTCACCCTTAGCTCCTAAGCAAGGGGAGGAGAGAAAGAGGGAAGAGAGGAGAGAAGGAGGTGGTATGAGATATGCTGGGGGCTGGGCTAGAGGAAGAAATCAGGAAAGCATGAGACTGAATGCCCTGGAGAAAGTCCATCCACATCTGCATCCTCTCCTCCCAACCTGTTTCCAGGAGCTCAGGTGAGCCAGGCCATAGACAGGCTAAATCACAGGGGAGAGAGATGGTGGTGTAGTCCTTTCACACACAAAGAGCCCCAGATGCCAGGGTGGAGCTGAAGGAGTGGAAGAGGGAGGTGAGATGCTTGAAAAGCATCCATAGAAGGAGTCAAAGCAAACGGAAACGTATGTGCGCTCTGCATGGCCACGTATGTGCCATGTATGTGTTGTGAATCACACACACACACACACACACACACACACACACATACATGCAACCTTAGTGATAAAGTGCTTGGCCTCTAGAGTGCAAATCATTTGCACTGTGCAGCCTTGGGCATGTTAGCGCCCCCCAATCTTAGTTACCACATCTGTAAAATGGGAACACTATTACATACCTGCTCTGAGGCTTGGTGAGACAATGCTTGTGAAATTATTACTATATGTCAGCTCCCAATGGACATCAGTGTTGAAACACGACTAACTTTTCAAGTGTTGAGTGAGGCTCAGCCCAAAGAGAAAGTGTCAAAAAAGTTATGGGTGGAAAGAGCTTGAAGCCAGCTGTGACCCATTCTGTCCCCTTCCACCATGGATATATCCACATGCACCTACCTGGAGCTTGTCCTCCCAGCCCTGCACCATGGGGACCCTCACTGAGTCATCCCGAGAGGAGAGAGGCCTGAGGTCGAGGGTCTTGGCACTTGTGGGCTCACCTCCTGCATCAGTCCTGCACCTTAGCCCCTCAGCAGGTGCTTCCTGCCTCTCCTCCGCTTCTTACCCATTCTCTCCACCCCCACCCTTTCTCTTTTCACGCCTGCTGGCTAAGGCCCCCCTCCCTCCTCGGCTCCATCTGCTGCAAATCTGTCCCTGCCCGGCAGCATTCCCACTGCCTCTGCCACCTGTCAGGTGCCATCTGCTCCTCGGACCCTTGGAGGAGAGCAAAAAGGCCACCAGGGGCGCGCCCACCCACCTTGAGTCCCTCCCCTCTAGTCTTCCCCAGGCTCTCTTCCATCAGATTCATTTGATGGGTTCTCAAGGCTCCACCTGTGGAGGAATGTTGGGAGCAGCACGTTCCAGAAAGTTCCATGGGGGGAGGGAAGTGCTGATCCTTCCCCTCGCTCTCAGTCCCCACAGGAGCCAGACCAGAGGGGAGCATGGAGCTGCTGTCCACCCCCCACAGCATTGAGATCAACAACATCACCTGCGACTCCTTCCGCATCTCCTGGGCCATGGAGGACAGTGACCTGGAGAGGGTCACTCACTACTTCATCGACCTCAACAAGAAGGAGAATAAGAACTCCAACAAGTTCAAGCACCGGGTGAGTTGAGGGCGCCTCTCCACAACCCCTGTTCTTGAAGGAGGCAAAATAACAGACGGCCTGGAGAAATGGGTTGGAGTGAGATGCCTGGTCAAAATCCAGATTCTTGTCACTGGGCCATCTTGGTAAAGTGATTTGACCTTTCTGAGCCTGAGGTTCTTCCCTGGTAAAAAGGGAATAATCGCAACCACCCTCGTGGGGTTGTGGAGAGGATTCCATGAGTAATGTTTGCGTGGTGTTTGGCACAATGCCTAGCACGGCGTGAGCGCTGTTATCAGCTCCATGACTGGGACTTCACACAGGGACAGAGCGCCCGGGTAAGCACAGAGGGGTGGGGCCACAGACACTACATGTGGGGATGACTCAGTCCCAGCAAACCCAGGACTCCATGTTGTTGATTGGGGTGGGGCAGCATGGGCCTGGGGTCAGTGGCCCTTTTGCTGGGCACCCTGTGCTCCCCTTCAGCCCCCGTCATTCTCTCTGCCCCCTTACCAGAGCAATGGCCTGCTGGTGGCTTGGCCTAGACCAGGGACGTGAGAGGGTCCTCGAGGGTGTGTCCCTTCCCTGGGTTAAGAGTTTGTGTGGGGGCGGTGGGAGGCAGTCTTGCATCTTCTCCAGCCAGCAGAGAGGCAGGGGAGAGCGAGGTGGGGAGACGCTGGCTCCCAGGACATCAGTGTGGGCTACAAACCCTCTCTCTCTGGAACTGGCTCTCCTGATCTGGGTGTCTTTTGGCAGGCCAGTTGCCACGGTGATGTGAATGTTCAACACCACCCCCTTAACCCTCCCCCCAAAGACTAAGGCATATTTTCCCTTCCTCCCTGGCTTTTCAGCATTTGCCGTTGCCGTGGAGACGGCACTGCAGTGCGCAGAGCTCTCGAAGTCTCCCTCAGAAACGAAGGTCTTGCCGCCTTCAACTTTGGGGGGCCCCCTCCTGAGTGGCCTGTCCCCTCAATTCCCGGGGGAGTGTGGACATCCCGATAGCCACTGCTTGCTTTTGCGGGAAAATGGGAGCCCAGGTCTGGAGCTGTTGGGTCCCTGAGGTTGATCCTCCTCAAGAACGGCTGGCCAGCTCGGGAGTGGGGGTTCTGGGACAGCACCAAGATTGGGTGTGACCCCAAGATTGACTCATGGCTCTCCATCTGTACCCCACTTCTCAGGATGTCCCCACCAAGCTCGTGGCCAAGGCAGTGCCACTGCCCATGACAGTGAGAGGCCACTGGTTTCTGAGCCCCCGCACGGAGTACAGCGTGGCCGTGCAGACGGCTGTGAAGCAGAGCGATGGGGAGTACCTGGTGTCCGGCTGGAGCGAGACGGTCGAGTTCTGCACAGGAGGTGAGGCCTGCGACACTGTCCTGCTTCCTTGGCACATCTGTCTTAGTTGTGACCAAGAGGGAGGGGGCTTTGTCTGAACCCAGCAAACACTTATGAACACCTGCTGTGCCCCGGGCACTACACTTAGGCCAGAGGGGAGACACACTTGGATGGGACACTCCCCTGTCCTCCTAGAGCCTGCCTTTTTCTCTAACGAGGGACAGAAGTCTCTATTATTCATGCAGGCAACACTACCTCCATAAAAGGATGGAGTTACTTTTCTGGCTTGAATGCAACATATTTTTAAAAATTGTGGTAAAATACACATAACATAAAATCTCCCATCTTAATAATTTCTAAGTGTACAGTACGGTAGTGTGAAGTATCTTCACACTGTTGTGCAAGCAATCTCCAGAACCTTTCCATCTTGCAAAACCGAAACTCTATACCCATTAAACAACCACTCCCCAGGTCCTCTCCCCAGGCCCTGGCAACCACCATTCTATTTTCTGTCTATATGATTTTGACTACGCTAGGTGCCTCATATAAATGGACTCATCCAGTATTTGTTCTTTTGTGACTGGATATTTTCTTAGCACAATGTCTTCAAGGTGAAAGGATGCGGCAGCATGTGTCAGAATTTCCTTCCTCCTTCAGCCTGAATAGTATTCCATTGTATGGATTTTGTTTATCAGTGGTTTGTCAATGAACACTTGGTGGGGCAATCACATTTTGTTTGTCCTGAGTCTCCCTTTAGCCTGTGAAAATGGTCCTTATCCAATGGCCTTGAAAGCTCTCTTAGTGGAACCTAACTTGAAATTCCAACATGAACAAACACTGCACTTGTGTGTGCTTGGCCACCGATGACCCAGGATTGCCTCACAATATCCCATCCCTTTGGTGTCCATGTGAAAACTGCTCCAGATTGCTCTCCTGTCACAAGGAAGGGACAGGGAACATTCTCTGCCCCGGGGCCTCTGAGGCTGCTGGCTCCATCCTCTGCCAAGGTCTATGCCCCAAGTCTCCTTGAGCTGCTGCAAACCTTACTCATGGGAAACGTTCCTGCCCCTTGGGAAAGGCTTCTTGGTTTACCCCCAGAACTGCCATCTATGGGCATTTAATTCAAACTGAGCTGGGGATGGATTCAGTCCAATCCACTGCCTCTTGCCAGCCAAGTGCCCCAGCCAGTGATGCATCAGCAACAAGAAAAGGACACCTTTTTCTAATTGGTACCAAGGTACTATCTAGCCTAGCAGCAGCCCTGCCTAGGCCAAGAGCCCCAGACCTGGGCCCAGGGGATCAATTTTCCTATCCTGGTACCAGCCTATCCCACTTCTCCTAAGAGGCCCAAGTGAAGAGCCAATGCCCCAGCTCCTTGTCTGCATGAACATTCACGTGCATGGGGCCCAGGCTCAGTTCCCCAACATTCTTCATGAGCCCCCGCCTGTAATTATAACTGGCTTCCCATGCAGCCTCCCATCTGCAGGATTTGAGGGGCCCTCCCTGAAGGATCATGCACTCTCCTCTCTCAGGTCCTTCTTTTGGCTGTTGCTCCTCTTTTTACATGAGCATGGCCTGGGGTGATAACCCCTAGGACCCCTGGCATGGTAACAGGGCAGCCCCCTGCCCTTTCTGGACCCAGGGAGTTCTGAGCCTCTGGCAATGAGGACGCAGAGGTGACAAGGACAGACAGCATGTGGCTCTCCATGTTCCCAGCCCAGGCCAGCTGGCTTGTTCCCATCTGAGTCCAAGCTGCTGCTGCTGCAGGCTGCCTGATCCCCCCTGCTGCTTCAGAGGACAGCGGTTGGCTGGCAGGCATAGTGAAGGATAAGTAGGGGTGGGGTGGGGGGAGAGAAAGAGGTTGTGATCCTGTAGCTGACCCTCGGCTCACCTCACCCCACCTGAACTCTTGCAGATTATGCCAAGGAGCACCTGGCCCAGCTGCAGGAGAAAGCCGAGCAAATCGCTGGCCGCATGCTCCGCTTCTCTGTCTTCTACCGCAACCATCACAAGGAGTACTTCCAGCATGCCAGGTAGGGTGGCTTGGGCCCCTGCAGGTCTGCCAAGCCCCTCATTCCTCCCTCAGTTCTTCCTCCTCCTACCCTGGCTCTATGAGGTCCCCCTTCCCCCCACTGGCCATCAGACCCTCCTCTGGGGTCCCCCTGACCTCACGTCACCAGGCTGGCTCAGAAGGGATTGCTACTTTGGGACTGGGCTCAGGGACGGTCAAGGGCTCTGGGATGGGGCCTCCTTGCAGAGCACCATGCTAACAAGCCCAGGTGAATGAGGTCTGGATTTGATTCCTGCTCTGGGATGTCTTTGACTGGCACCAACCACCAAGGGACAGCTGTCTCTCCAATCAGGCCCGGGGACCACCGAGGAGGTGATGAGGAGAATCAAGCCTGCAAGTCCTGAGTGTGAAGGATTCTGGGGGGAACTCAACTCATTGCTTTACCAGCAGGGTGCTGGGGAGCCTGAAGGCTCCAGAGAGGAATCTCAGAGAATCAGAGGGTGGGCCTGGGGGGCCCTGTACCTCTCATCCTGTCAGAGCAGCCTCAATTTTATTTACCTATGACCCACCTAGGTGTACTTTCCTTTAACAGAAAAGGAGAGAGGGAGGGGTTCTGCAGTCCAAAAGTGTTAGGAAATTGATGATTCAATCCAATACCCTCAGCCTAGAGATGAGAAGCCTGAGGTCCACAGGGGCCTCGATTGGCCTGCTGAGCCAGCAAGTCACTCGTCCCTCAGGGCAGCCAGGACCAGACAAGGGGGGGTAGGACCAGGGCTTGTCCCTCCTCTCCGATGCCTGCTGACACTGCTCCAAGCCCATGTCCGTCTAAGCTGGGCAGGGCAAGCCATCACTATTACTGTCTTCATCATTACGGCAACTGGGGTGGGCACTTTGACCCTACCCAGGGCAGTGGGGTCCTTGAGGGTCTTTGGTATTTGTATTAGAGAGGTGGTGGTCTGGTGTGGGCTTCTTTATCAGAGAGAGAGTGAGAGAGACAGGGAGCACCCCTCCTTACTAGGCCAGGATAGAGAGACCAAGGCACAGGCCACCTTTTTAAGAACCTCAGAGTCCAGTCAGGGAGATAATATGGAAAGATGTAATGTTATAAGTATGTGGAATCATTGAGCAAAATTCAGTGTCCTGCACGTAGTAGATAGCCAGATAGTGTTTGAATGCAAGTGTCCGATGTTCCTGAAAGGTTTCAGGGAGGAGCAACCCCTATGCTAGACCTCGAAGGAGGATTAGGAATTTGTCAAGCCAGGTGGAGAAAGTTGGGCAGGGCTGGCCAGGCAGAGAGAAGAGTAAGAAAGGTGCAGAGGCAGGAGAGTGCCGTGGCTGGGGATGTTACCTGGGGGAGATGGGAAGTGATAACGAGGCCACTTTAGATCGTAGGGGCCTTGCTAATCACAGTGGAGCCCCATCAAAGGTTTTTGGTAACAGTTTCAGATCTCTTGTCTGTGAAGGAATTGGATGGAGGAGCTCATCTCCAGGGCCCTCTCTGCTTTTGCATTCTGGAATTCTCTGTTTATGACTGCTGGAGGCTGCCAGCTGGTGGGAGCAATGGGAGCGAGGCTGGCTCTCTCTCATGACTGCACGCAGCAGCTAAGCCTCAGCCCGGCTAACCTGTGCCATTTTCTCTCCCCTTGGGCATCCCTCCTGGGTGGCAGGACCCACTGCGGGAATGTGCTACAGCCCTACCTGAAGGACAACAGCGGCAGCCACGGCTCGCCCACCAGCGGCATGCTCCACGGCGTCTTCTTCAGCTGCAACACGGAGTTCAACACCGGCCAGCCCCCCCAGGACTCCCCCTACGGCCGCTGGCGCTTCCAGATCCCCGCCCAGCGCCTCTTCAACCCCAGCACCAACCTCTACTTTGCGGACTTCTACTGTATGTACACGGCCTACCACTACGCCATCCTGGTGCTGGCACCCAAAGGCTCCCTGGGGGACCGCTTCTGCCGCGACCGCCTGCCTCTCCTGGACATTGCCTGCAATAAGTTCCTGACCTGCAGCGTGGAGGACGGGGAGCTGGTCTTCCGCCATGCCCAGGACCTCATCCTGGAGATCATCTACACCGAGCCTGTTGACCTGTCCCTGGGCACCCTGGGGGAGATCAGCGGGCACCAGCTCATGAGTCTGTCCACTGCCGACGCCAAGAAAGACCCCAGCTGCAAGACCTGCAACATCAGTGTGGGCCGCTAGGGGCTCCTGGGGAGAGAGGACGGGAGGGTGGAGGTGGGTGGCATAGGCTCAGGGAACTGGTTTTCTCTCCCCTGCCCCCCTGCTCCCTCTGCTCCATCTGCCAACCCCTCCCCCACCCCCTTGGCATTGGAGGCAATGGACTGACGGTGGTCCTTTTGGTAAGCGTGGTCCGCCCCAGGCCTGGCAGATTCTCCGGAAGAATTCTCAGCCTCAGTAGGAGGCCGGCAGGTGGGTTGGATTTCTAGAGAACTTCCCCTCCCCCCAATTTCCCGCTCCCCTTCTTTGCCTTATCTAAGCCTTCATCTCCCAGAGTCCTGCCCCCCTCCCAGGCTGTCCTGGGGAAGCATCTCTGGGCCTCAGCCCATATGCAGTGTGGCCGCCTCCAGGGAGAGGCAGAGAGCTGTGGGGCACCACCTCCTTAGCCCCATTCACCCCACTCAGGGCCACCCCAGAAAGCCCCCTCCCACTGGGCTGGGCCTGGGGGCTTCCCATCCAGGTCAGCCCCCCCCACCCCCTATAAATAGTCTCCCACACCACCGTCACTCCCTGCCTATCCCTTGCCCCAGAGAACCCTCTTCCTGCATGGGAGAGCCACCCCCCTCCGCCTGCCCCCTCAGATGTCCTCCGGCTCCCTAGAAAGGGGCCCTCTTTCCTCTCCTGGCTTTGGGGCTCTGGGCTGTTGGGATTTTCCCTTCTTCCGTCTGGAGACGGTACATTCCCCAGCAGATCCTTGCTCTGAGAGCGCTGGGGTCTGGAACAGCAGCCGCTGGGGTCGAGGAGGGGGAAGGAGACCCCTGAGACCCTTTCCTCAGCTGGAAGTAGGCTGCCTCAAGCCTCAAGGGGCCTGATGTGGAACTAGGGAACTGAGGTTACCCACAGAAGCCCTGGCACCCCACCTGGCTGTGCGCTTTGCTCGCTCGCTCGCTCTGCCATGGTGCCGTGACCGCCCTGTGCCTGTGTGTGGACTGTGGGCTCTGCAGCTCCACCCCTGCGCCCACCCACGGGCCCCCTCTGCTCTCCTGGCCACTCCCCTGGGGGTGCTTGGTGAAGCCCTCCCCAGGATCCCTACATTCTCACCTACTTACTGCCATACGGGTCATGAGGGTGTTGAGCATGGACTCCCCAGACAAGCAAAACAGGCGAAGAGATGGGGCCGAGCTGGCAGAGGCGGCAGAAATCAGTCCACAGTGACCTTCACAGAAGTGACAGGGATGATGGACAGAGGAACTGGCAAAGCCGTGCCTCAGTGAGGGACAGGTGACGGCTGGTTGCTGGGCAGTGCCGTGATCAGCTGTCTCCTTGCAGTGGGGCAGGAGCTCTGGGGCCTCAGGGAACTGTGCGCAGAAGGACAGGACATGGGACCCCAGGCGCTTTCCCCTATGCTGACAGCATTGTTGTGGGGGTGGCCCGCCGCCCTCCCCTGGCCCCGTGTCCTTCCTGGGCGTCTGTGCTGTGCTTGCGACGTGCATCAATAAACCACCATGGCCGGAGGGCCCCTCCTGTCTTACTCTGTTCAAGCTGCTATGAAGAAATACCACAGGCCAGGGAGCTTATAAATGGCAGAAAATTTTCCTCACAGCTCTGAAGACCGAAAAGCCCAAGACCAAGTCCTTGGTGGATTTATTATCTGGTGAGGGCCACTTTCTGGTGCGTAGAAAGCCGTCTTCCCCGTCCTCAGCCTCTTCTATGAGGGCCCTAGTGCCATTCAGGAGGCTCCACCCTCTGACCTAAGTAAGGGCCTCCTGAAGGTCCCACCTCCTAATACATCACCTTGGGGGTTAAGATTTCAACATTTGAGCGGGTCAACGTGGCACACACCTATAATCCCAGTCCTTGGGAGGCTAAGGCAGGAGGATTACATGTTCAAGGCCAGTCTGAACTTAATGAGACACTGTTTCAAAATAAAAAATAAGATATAGGGCTGGGAGTGGAGCTCCTAGGGTTAAATGCCCCTGGGTTCAATCCCTAATACCAAGAAAAGAGATTACAACATGTGAATTTGGGGTGGAGGCACAAACGGAGAACACAGCAGTGTCTCTCTTTGGGCCCGGGAGGGGTGAACAGGGGGAGGTGCATGATCCACAGAGAAGCTCAAGAGGGGATGCCTCAGCGCAGGACACCAGAGTCATCTCCACGGGGAACACAAGTCCTACTGTGGGCGGCAGGGCTTAGAAGGCAGAGTCACATCTCCAGCCTAGAAGGGACTTCGGGGGTCATTTGGGCCCACCTTGTGCTCCCTGTATGGGGACACTGAGGCCTGTGGCAATCTGGAGGCCTCACCAGGGTCCCTGGGCCCCCGCCAGAGCCCTTCTCATCACCGTAGCCTGCCATGCTTCAGACCCAGGTGCCACTGGGTTTCCCTCTCCCTAGAGCCAGGGTGTCCCCTCCCTGCCAGCGGGGCTCCTCCTTTGCAGATCTGAGTCACCTCTGCGTCTATTATTATGGACTTACTAAAATGGTCCTCGCTGGAGAGGAGATGCTCCAGAAACGTCAGCGGCACCTTCCCAACACTGCCTGAGTCAAGTCCACATGTGTCATCAGACCTCGGGGCACGGCCCCTTGGGGAAAGGAAGGAGAGCTGAAGGACAGGAGACTACTTCCCGAGAGCCTGCTGTGTGCAGGCCCTGGGCTGAGCTTCCCACGAGCATCAGCTCTGTTAGTCTGCATGATGGCACTGGGCAATGTTATTCCTGCTTAGCAGATGAAGAAACTGAGGCATGAAGAGGTTAAAGACTTGCCCATGTCTTATACCAGTAGACCACAGTGCCCAGGATTTGATTCAGAAACCCGAATCTTCCTATTTTACCTCTCTATGCCTGCCTCCCTTAATGCATTTCAGGGCCCCCCTTGGACAAAAAGACACAGGCAGGGCTGTCCCAAACACAGTGGCCCTCCCCAGGGGTCTCCTGCAAGTCTCTTCCAGCTAACCAAGGCCGTGCCTAGTTCCAGAATAACACCAGGGGGTGCTGTGGAGTCACAAATACCCTGGAGGCTCTTTTAAAGTAGTGGATAGCGCTTGAGCATACTTGATTCCAAGGATGGGGAGGGACTCTGGGCAGACCTGGGTTCTGAGCTCTCCAGAGGCAAAGGCTTCAGTCTTCTTGAGAGCCCTTGTGGGTTTCTTGGGAGGCGGGATTGGCTCCCAGAGTCTTTACTGGAGGACGAAGGCAGTGAAGGGAGGTGGAGGGCCCTGTGCAGTTTCCTCTAGAGGCCTGCCTCGCCTGCCTTGTCCAGATGGCCACTCCCTGGCACACAGCCAGCTCTGGGCTGCCTGGGTACCTGTCAGATGGAGCGAGGTCAGGGAAGCTGCCCAAGTCTGCCTGGGGTCCTTTCTGGCTGGGGGTCTAATCTAACCCAGTAGAAGGAGAGAGATCCCTGTGCAAAGTCCAGGCACATACACACAGACACACCCATCCTGGGCTTGGCTTAGAGGAAGCCTCGGAGACCCCAGAGAGCTCCAAGGTGTGGGACCACCCTGGACTGGAACTGCCATGGTCCGGCTGAGGGACGTGAGGCTGCTCTGTCTCCAGGGCAAGCAGCCAGGGAACACGAGGCGGCGGCCAGAATGCAAGGGTCACAGGTGGGGTGGTCGGCTGTGCAGGCACAAACACACAGACACACCCAACACAAACACACAGCTGCACACACGTGCCCCCCAACACATGCAACTCCCATGTTCTCTGCTCAGACTCGCACCCACACTTCCCTGCTGTTCTTTCCTCCCGGCCAGCATCTTTCCTCTTAATCCTGGTGGATAAGAGCCCCCCCCTCCACAAAGCAGAGAGGGGAGGGGCCAGCTCTGAGTCCCTCGGAGCATGTGCCTTGTGCCTCCTCTCTATGGTGGAAAAGGAGGTGGTGGGGGTCTCAAGGAAAGGGATGAAGAGGGACCCTTCCCTGAAATGGAGGGAGGCCTTCCGGAAGCCGAGCTGAGGTGATTGGCCATAAAACCGGTGTGGCTGCGGCATCTGGAGGAGATTGGAACCAGATGTCCCGGGATGGGGGAGGGGAGGGCGTGGGCAGAAGCAGCGGTTCTGTTCTGGTGGGCAGGAGGCCGGGTTGGGGGCCTGTGGGGTTCTCTGGGGAGAACATCTGGCTGCCTTCTTCCCCCCACCTCCAAGTCAGGCACTACTATTTTTGCAAACTGGAGCAACAAATCTTTCCACGGATTCTAGAATCAGCCTTGTACGTAGGGACAGTCAAGTACAGGGTGTGACTCAGGAGGTACCCAGAAAGGCCACCAGCTGGCCAGAAATATGTCCCTGCTGGCCCACATGCCCCTCCTTGCTGTGGGGTAAGCATGGCTTCTCTGGCAGGAGGAGCCCTGCACTGAGCTCTAATGCCTGACGAAACCAGGGGACCCAGAGGCTTCCTTTAGCCCAGGAAGAGAACAGTTCCGAGGGAGAAAACTACCTGATAGAGGAAAGGAAAGCAGGCCCCTTTCTGAAATTTGCCAGGTGCGGTGACAGGCTCGCTTTCGTGCGCTCTCTCTCTCTCTCTTTTTTTTTTTTTTGCAATACTGGGGATTGAACCCAGGGCCCTTTTACCTCTGAGCGACACCCCTAGCCCTATTTTTTATTCTTTATTTTGAAACAGGGTCTCACTAAGTTGCAGAGGGCCTCACTTAGTAGCTGAGGCTGGCTGCAAACCTGCGATCCTCCTTTCTCAGCCTCCCAAGTACTGGGATTACAGGTGTGCACCACAATGCCTGGCTAGGCTCTCTTTAAAGATTACCCTATTCCTTCTTCTTCTTTTTTTTTTTGTGGTACTGGGAATTGAACTGGCGGGGGGGGGGCATTCTACCTCTGAGCTATATCTCCAGCCCTATTTTATTTCTACTTTGTTTTTTTTTTTTTTTTTTCGGT
>PVJS01033465.1:0-22154 GCA_004027185.1 Glis glis | reverse complement strand
GTGGCCAGCCTCAGCTCTCTCTCTCTCTTCCTGTCTCTCTCTCTCTCTCTCTCTCTCTCTCTCTACCTAGTAAGGCCCTCCGCAACTTCGTGAGACCCGGTTTCAAAATAAAGTATAAAAAAATAGGGCCGGTGGTGTAGCGCGGAGGTAGAACGCCCCTGGGTTCAATCCCTGGTACCGCAAAAAAAGAAAAAAACAAAATTAAAAAACAAAATAGGGCTGGGATGTGGCCCCTGCGTTTAATCCACAGTAACACAAAAATAAATAAATAAATAAATAAATAAATAAATAAATAAATAAATAAAACAAAATAGGGCTGGGGATATGGGTTGCAGGTAAAATGCCCTTGGGTTCCATCCCAGCACCAAAATAAATAAATAAATAAAAATTAAAAATCAACAACAACCAAACTGTTAATTATAAACATAAACTTTAAAAAGCTGTTTTATTAATTTTTTACTTTGCGATAATTGTAGATTGACATGCAATTATAGGAAGTAATACAGAGGGACCCTGTATACCTTTTGCTCATTTTCTCCTAATAACAGCAGCTGCAAAGCTATAATACACACGGCAAGCAGGGTGCCGACATGGTCCAGGGAGGTCTTCCCATTTCCACCACCACAGGATTCCCTCACGTCGTCATAGAACAGTGACCATCACTTCCTACACTCTCCCATTCCTTTCCTAATACTTAGCAACCATTAATCTGTTCTTCATTTTTATAATTTTCTCATCTCAATAATATTGTGTAAGCCGAATAATACAGTATGTATACTTTTACGATTTTTTTCACTCAGCATAATTCCTGGAAATTCATCTAAATTATTGGGTGTATCAATATTTTGTTTCTTTTTATTGTTGAGTATTACTCCATCAAACAGTCTTACCACAATTTATTTAACCAGTCTTCTAAAGAAAGATACCTAAGTTACTTACAACTTTAGCCCATTACAAATAAAAATTGCATAAGCATTTTTGCGGAGATTTCAGATGAATGTGGGTTTTCACTTCTCTTAAATAAATGTCCAGAGGATAATATATGGTTCATATTGTTGAATGTTTAGTTTAAAAAAAAAACCAAACTATTTTCCAGAGTAGCCATACCATTTTACAATTCCATCAGTGTATGAATGATCCAGTGATTACCACACTCTCACTAGTATTTGATATTGTCTCTGGTTTTTTTTCTATTAGCCATTTTGATGGGTGTGTACTGAAATCTCACTGGGAACTTGCATATCCCTAGTGGCTAAGGATTTTGAACATCTTTGTGCTTCTTTGCCATCGATATACCCTTGGCCTATTGTCTACTTGAGTTATTTGCATTTTTCTATTGAATTTTGATAATGTTTAATATGTTATAAACACCAGTTCTTTGTCAGATATGAAATTTACAAATATTTTCTTCCAAAATATAGTTTATATTTTCATCCTCTTAGCACCGTCTCACAAAGAAACTATTTTAAGAGTAGTGCAATTTAATATCAATTTTTTTTCTTTTTGGGAACATGATTCTCGTGTTGCCTAGAAGTTTTTCCTAGTCCTAGATTCTGAGTCTCACCTGTGATTTTTCTATCATTTCATAGTTTGATGTTTATATTTAAGTCCATACTCTGTTTTCAGTTAATTTTTCCATGAAGTATGAGGTTTAGATCAATGGTTTTGGAGTTGCTCTTGTGGTTTTATCTAAGGATGTCTAATTGCTTAGTACCATTTGTTGAAAACTTTTTTCTCCTATTTAATTTCTTTTGAGCCAAGCATACAGGAATATTCCTGTAATCCCAGTACTTGGGAGGCTGAGACAGGAGAATTGCAGGTTTGAGGAGAGCCTCAGCAATGTAGTGAGGCTCTCAGCACCTTATTGAGACTCTCTTTCAAAGCAAAAACATAAAAAGGGCCAGGGGTGTAACTCGGAGGTAGAATGCCCCTGGGGCTCAATCCCCAATACCACACACACACAAAACAAATAGTAAGCAAATAATTTCTTTTGTACCTTTGTCAAAACTCACTTGGACTTTTTCTGTAGGTCCACTTCAGGGTTCTCTAATATGCTACATTCATTTATGTGTTTATCCCCCTGTTAATATCACACAGTCTCAATTACCAAATTTTATAATTGAGCAATCTCTATGAATTTCATTTTATTCTTCTTAAAAATTTTCTTGTTCTTGTTCCTTTGCCATTTTTGCAAATTTTAGAATAATCTTGTTTATATCTACAAAATACTCTTACTGTGATTTTTGTTGTTGTTGTTATTGTTTTGGTGCTGGGGATTGAACCCAGGGGCATTCAACCTCTGAGCTACACCCCCATCACTATTTTATTTTATTTTGAAGCAGGTTTTCACTAAATTGCTGAGGGCCTTGCTAGGTTGCTGAGGCTGGCCTCGAAGCTGCAATCCTCCTGCCTTAGCCTCCCAAGTACTGGGATTACAGGCATGCGCCCATGCCCGACCTTACTGGGATTTTGATAGATTGTAATATGCCTGTATATCAATTTGGGGAGCACTGACATCTTTATTTTGAGTCTTCTAATAAACATGGTGTACCAGCCAGGCGTGGTGGCGCACGCTTGTAATCCCAGTACTTGGGAGGCTGAGACCGGAGGATCCGGGTCGCAGTCAGCCTCAGCTACTTAATGAGGCCCTCCGCAAC
Source organism: Glis glis (assembly GCA_004027185.1). Taxonomy (NCBI): domain Eukaryota; kingdom Metazoa; phylum Chordata; class Mammalia; order Rodentia; family Gliridae; genus Glis; species Glis glis. Next base: position 19,497 of record PVJS01033465.1, on the reverse strand, counting down.
TCCGTGAGACCCGGTTTCAAAATAAAGGATAAAAAATAGGGCCGAGGGTGTAGCTCAGAGGTAGAATGCTCCTGAGTTCAATCCCCGGTACCACACACACACACACACACACACAAAAAAAAACCATGGTGTACCTACCACATTGATTTATTTCATCAGCATTGTGTAATTTAAAAATCTTAGTCCTGTACATGTTTTGATAAATCTAAACTTGAGTACTGTATTTCATTTTTGCAGCTTATGCAAATGGTATTGCATTTTTAATTTTGGCATTCGTGTGTTCATTGTAAGGATATAAAAAAAACAACTGATATTTATGTTTGTCTTATATCCTGTGACCTGCAGACCTCAATATTCAGGACTTTTATTTTGAAGATTCACTGTGATATTTTTCTACTACCACCATTATTCTTCATATACCCTGCTTGGAGCGACAATGTCTTAGCAGGTCACATTGCCACCCCTGGCCAAATCCCCTATAATATCATTCTCTGATTTAGAACTTTTCATGGCTCTTTGCTGTCTACTGCAATGAACACAACCATCTTTGCTTATTCCTTTAGAGTGTGGTTTTATTCTGCCTAAACTTAACTTCTCTCATACACTAAGCAACAGTGAATCTATTATCTCCCTTCTTCTATATAAATCCTTCCTTTTTCAATGAATTTGCTCATTTTTTCTTCTCACCAAAGAAAAAGCAAACCTGTGATGCCTTCCTTTCTTATCTCCAAACAGAAAATTCCATCCCACATTTAAACCCATCTTAATACATTCCCTCCATAAATATATTTTCTCAGTCTATTTAAGTTCAACCAAAATGCTCTCCTCTGTGAAATCTTTTTACAACCACAGCATATTGGCACAATTGACTTTTAACCATTTTCCATTTGTCAATAATTTTGTACCAATTTAACTGCCTATTAGATTTCTGGTACTGTGTGTGTGTGTGTGTGTGTGTGTGTGTGTGTGTGTGTGTGTGTGGTGCTGGGGATTGAACACAGGGCCATTCTACCTCTGAACTACATCCCCAGCCCTTTTTATTTTTTGTTTTGAAACAGGTTCTCACTAGGTTGTTGAGGGTCTCGCTAAATTGCTGAGACTGGCCTTGAACCTGTGATCCTCCTGTCTCAGCATCCCAAGTACTGGGATTACAGACATGCACCACCATTTGGAGCTCTGACACCCTTTTGAAGGCAGCAGGGGTTATAACTGAAATATTCACACATGGTTAGACACTAATTTTTTATACTTTTATTGGTACATTATAGTCTCACATCACAATGTAGTTCACAGTGATAGTGACACACATGCACACAGCACTTGGTGGGCTTTCCCCCTGGCTCACTTTATGTACATCTGCAAGAAAACCTGTTAATCTTAATACCCTGTATGGGGAAGGGGGGGGAATAGGTACTAGACACACTAATTTTAACCAGTCCAAAAAGATGTGTGACCAATCACTGAGTACTCTGTGCCTGTGCATGCGGTTGAATCTCAGCCCCAGATGGGGATATAGCATGTATTCCCAAGCCACACCCACCTGCATGAGGACACACCTGCATGAGGACAGAAAACACAGTAACATTGACAGATAGCACCTCATCTTCAGCCCCAATTAAAGTCTGTCTTCGGCTCTTCCAGTTGTCTATTGCTATGTAACCAACTACCCCAAAACTGGGTAGCATAAAAGAGTCACAATATTATTTTCCTCATAGATTGTGTGGACTAGAAATTCACACAGATCGCACCAAGGAAGGTTTTTCCTTGTTCTGTGATTTCTAAGGGCTCAGCTGAGGAGACTCACTCAGATGCAGGTGTCGTGTTTGGGTCAGTTCTCTTCACTCACACGTCTGGCCGTCTGGCCGGTATGATTTGAATGGCTGGAGGCTCTTGGTTCTCTCTCTCTCTCTCTCTCTCTCTCTCTCTCTCTCTCTCTCTCCCTTCCTCCCTCCCTCTCTCATTTTTTCTCTTTGTCTCTAGCACACACCACACACACAGACACACACACACACACACACACACACACACACACACACATACACTTTTTCAGGGCATTATCAAACAATTCATCTCTCCCTGTGGCTTTTCCAACATAAGAAGTTTCAGGGTTTTTCCAACATAAGAAGTTTCAGGGTCATCAGCTTCTCCTATGACAGCTCAGAGCTCAAAGAGATAAACTTCCAACAAAAAAGGTCCTCTATGGCCTAGTCTCAGAAGCCGCAGTACATCACTTCTCCCGCACTCTGTTGGTCAAACAGTCACAAAACAGTCACAAACCTTCTCAGATGCAAGAGGAGGTAGCACAGACTCCAACTGTCTCTGGGGAGAAAGCCAATTAATTAAAAACTGTATTTTAGAACTACTGCAAAAGCTCTCAACCACTCCCCGGAGCCCGTCTATTTTCATTTTCCTGACTCCCTCCACCTGAGGGCACATCTGTCTGGGTTATGGGAAAACTTTTTGACAAAGTTCCTATGGAAATGTCACTTATTTCCACCCTGGAATCTTTCTAAAATTGCCTCTTTTATTCCCATGATTTAGTGAGACATCCTTGGTGTGAGTTTTCTTGTCACCAAACCATTGTCTTTTCTTCTCCATCCAGTTCATTTCTTCTATTCCCACTTACAGATTTATATTCCTCTCCTGACTCCACCTCATACCCTTTCTTTGTATGCATTCTAGAGACGCAATTCTCTCCAAAGGAAATGTCTATTTCCTGGGCATTTTCTTTTTTTTTTTTTTTTTTTTTTTGCAGTACCAGGGATTGAACCCAGGGGCGTTCTACCTCCACGTTACACCCCCGGCCCTATTTTTTATACTTTATTTTGAAACTGGGTCTCATGAAGTTGCAGAGGGCCTCACTAAGTAGAGAGAGAGAGAGAGAGAGAGAGAAAGAGAGAGACAGGGGGAGAGAGAGAGAGAGAGCTGAGGCTGGCCGCGAACCCGGATCCTCCAGTCTCTGCCTCCCAAAGTACTGGGATTACAAGTGTGCGCCACCACGCCCAGCTATTTCCTGGGCATTTTCTTAACCAAAACCTGTCCCAGTAACGTGTGTCCCTTACCCCTTTTCCCAGCACACACTATTCTGCTATCTTGCTACCCTTGCACACAGGTGAAGAGTGACAGGACCCCCCCCCCCAGCTCCCCACTGTTTCTTGACATTATTCTTCAACTGTCATGTGAATCCCTCTTTTGAGAATAATGCCAAGGAATTCTTGATAGCTGCGTCCTTACTCAGTGTTTTCATCCACCAAACTGCTAACCATTTTCCTCACACAACTTCTGCAGTCCTCCCGCCACTCAGGGATCCACCCCATATCCTACACTCACAATGGCGGCTCTCCTCTACTCTGATAGACTTTCCTGCCATTTATCCTCAATAACCACAGCTGTCTCCTTCCTGGACTAGCCCTTCCTTCCCCTTTGTCCTAGGGACATCCTCCATCCACCCCAATTTCCCCATGGAGCTTGCTTCTCCCTGTGCCTTCAAGAATTATCTCTCAGTGGGGCATGGTGGCTCACACCTCTAATCCCAGTACTTGGGAGGCTGAGACAGGAAGATCGTAGTTTTGAGGCCAGCCTCAGCAACTTAGCAAAGCCCTCAGCAACTTAGTGAGACTCTGTTTCAAAATAAAAAATAATATAGGGCTGGGGGATGTAGCTCAGAGTTAGAATGTCCCTGGGTTTAATCCCCAGTACCACAAAAAACCAAACAAACAAAAATTATCTCTCTTTATTCCGTTTTCTATTTCTAATGTCTTTTTCTCTTTACTGACAATCCTTTTCACCAACAGACGTCTCAGTTATCAGTAATAATTGCTTTTTTATGGCTTAAATGTGCCGTCAATAATCCCAAATCTTTATAATCTTTAAATCTAATAGACTCCCGATGGTACTTTTTGTAGGAATTTACACAGAATTACCTCTTCCCTAAAATTCTCTCCTGAGAATGATTTCCTCAAGGAGCTGTCCTGGATCCTCTACAACTCCAATTCCTCCCTCTCAGTATCCTTCAATGTCCATCTCTGTTGGTGGCCTTGCTATGGCTCACAGACCCTCCTCCCCTGCTGCCCTTTTCTGCTCTGTCTGCATATACTTCCTGGGCGTATGCACCTACTTTCATAGTTACAGCTATCATGGTGTGTGTGTGTGTGTGTGTGTGTGTGTGTGTGTGTGTGTGTGTAGTACTGGGGATGGAACCCAGGGGTTATTCTACCTCTGAGCTACACCCCCAGCCCTATTATTCTTTTATTTTGAAACAGGGTCTCACTAAGTTGTGGAGGGCCTCACTAAGTAGCTGAGGCTGGCCACGAACCCAGATCCTCCAGTCTCAGCCTCCCAAGTACTAGGATTATAAGCATGTGCCACCAGCACCACCACACCTGGCTTCCAGCTATCATTTTTTACATGGATAATTCTCAAACTTCTATCTCTGGCTACAACTCTGCACTAAACTCTGGAATGGCATATGCTGTGATATATTGCACCTTTGTAACTAGATGTCTTGCATATATCTCCAAACTAGCAACCCTGCAGCCCTTCCTTCCACCACCCTCCTCCCATACCCACCAGCTAGGAGGTGTTCCTAAAGTATAACTTGCATGCAAAGAAGTAATGATGGCACTGACTAATTTTAAAAGAAAATAAGCAAGGTGCTGGAGTTGGGGCTCGGTAGAGCACTTGCCTAGTTTGCATTAGACCCTGGGTTTGAAAAAAGAAAGAAGCAAATGTGAAATTTTCACCCCTTGTGCTATTAAGCTGTCCCAGGCAGGCAGAGTATAGGATAGATGCTGATTACCAAGCAAAAGATAGATGCTGATTAGCAAGACCAGCATCTCCAGGGAAAGGCAATTCTTTCGGCTGCTCTTTCTTGCTGGAAATGCTTTTTAAGAATATCTCCAATCTTTGTTCTTTTTTTTAAACCTCTGCAGGCATCTTTCTGATACATAATTAGATCCCCCTTGAACAAAAAGGCAGATGTCTGTTCGTGTGACTCCGAAACAGCCATCGTATACTCAACACTGACAATCTAGCGGGTAAGTGATTCTCTTGTCGGTTTGCGTGGTGTGAGTCAGTCCCCCAGTGTTGATGAACTCTAGATGAACTGTCCAGATTGAGTTTCTGGATCTGTGAAACTGAAGACCAGGCTCTGGACTGCGGTGACTGAAACAAACCGTGAACCTGGGAGGCAGGGCCCAGCAAAGGAGGTCAGCAGACTCTTCTTATATTTTTAGCCGGAGACGCTTTGTTTTATGCATCTCTGTCACCCTTGGTGCAAGTCCTAGTGCAAAGCATCAAAAAGTGGATACTTGCCAGGCGTGGTGGTGCACGCTTGTAATCCCGGTACTTGGGAGGCTGAGACCGGAGGATCCAGGATCATGGCCAGCCTCAGCTAATTAGTGAGGCCCTCCGCAACTTAGTGAGACCCGGTTTCAAAATAAAGGATAAAAAATAGGGCCAGGGGTATAGTTTGGAGGTAGAACGCCCCTGGGTTCAATCCCTGGTAATGCAAAAAAAAAAAAAAAAGTGGATACTTACTGTCTGACCTCAGACCCTCGTCAATGGAGCATCCCAAAGAAAAAAATTAAATGCACCCCCAAAAATCTATCAGTCCCATAACAAGAATTTCTAGAAGACCTACAAAGCCTCCTTGGCAGAAAAGAAGACAGTAGAAATCTACATCAGTGACCAAATAGCACGTGGAGTGATGGAGCCCTCGGCAGCCTCGAGAATAGCACCCTGCCATTGACTGTGTACTGTGTGGTAGGCTTTGCATATTTTCTTTCATTTAATTCCTCCAGCATCCTATGAGTTATATATTATCATGACATTTTGTAGTTGAGAAACACATAGCCAAGGGGGTTTACGTAACTTGTCCAGGGTACACAGGTAGTAGTAGGTACAGAGGGGGGTTCAAACCTAAGGATTTTCAACCATAAACCTGATGTTCTTAAACAAAAGTGGAGGTTTGTGGCTTTACTGTTAATTGCTCAAACCTAAGAAATAGCATGAAAAGTTAAGCCACCAGCATTTACATGAATCTGAGTTAGAATTACACTCTAACTGTGAATAGGCATCTTGAGATACAGGCTAAATGCTGCTTTAATAATTTCTTTGGGAATTCTGAATGGAATCTTCAGAAGATAATAACATTGAAAGAATCAAAGAACAGTTTTGCATGTAACAAAATTAAAACTAAATAACTTTGCATTTATTTAAAATAGTTTAAAACAAACAACCTCTCATTCCCTATTCCTTTAACTCCATGCCACCTTTTACTAAGTAGAGAGATGGAGATTTTTCAAGTTATTAGTGACCATGTCCGAAATAATAAAAAAGTTCCTGCATCCTAGGACACAAGTACATATGTGTGTCATAAATTTGTGTATTGGCTGGGCGTGGTGGCGCACGCTTGTAATCCCAGTACTTGGGAGGCTGAGACAGGAGAACTGCAGGTTCAAGGACAGCCTCTCAGCAAGGAGTGAGACTCTCATCAACCGAGGGAAACACTGTTTCCAAATAAAAATAAAAAATAGGGCTGGGGGTGTAGCTCGGAGGTAGAATGCTCCTGGGTTCAATCCCCAGTGACACTAATAAATAAATAAATAAGTGCATTGTGTTGTGTGAGCCTGTGTGTGTCTGCAATGAAAACCACAAAGCCTAACCACGTTAGAGACTCTGTGCTATTCTATTTCATCTTGATGAAGAGTGTTGATCATAACCCACTCTACTGATCTGCATTCTTTGCTAGATCTGCCTTTGGATGAAAATTTTATTCTCAAATGCAAAGCAAGGTGACAGAATTAATTGGATCATTTCCAAGGTCTCTATCTGTTTCAGTCCATCCTCAAGAATTTTCTATTATCACATGGGTGATCTCTTCCCATTAGTCAAGAAAGGTAGGTGTTCTTTCCTTCTTTGCAGTACAGACAGCCCCAACTTGCCTCCCATCCCCCGATCCAGTTCCATCCCTAGGGGAGGGGCTGCTGTGCTGTCAGCTGCTCAGCCCAGGGCTAGACTCCATCCGCAGCTGCTCTCCTGGACTGTCCGTCCCAGTATCCACGCTGGTTGGAGGATGGCAGGCCCCAGGGTCCAGCCCAGAGCATGAGAGCCTTGCAGGACTAATCAACCAAGCACAGCGCTGATACCAACATGGATTTCTAGTGACATCTGTTGTGTCTATAATACCCCATCCCATCAGATCTCTAAACCATAATAGATCTACTTTGAATTTAGGAAAACCTTTTTATATTTGGCAATGGAAGCTCTCAGCATATTTGGGGGCAAATTTCTAAACCTCCTGAAAACACTGTAAACTTTCCAGTGCATTAAGGCAAGAGAGGAAATGAAAATGCATATTGACTTCTAGAGAGATCGGGTTCAATAGCTCTAACCCTAAATGATTTTAAAAATCAAAAGATGTAGAGCCGGGCGTGGTGGTGCACCCTTGTAATCCCAGTACTTTGGGAGGCGGACACCGGAGGATCCGGGTTCGCGGCCAGCCTCAGCTCTCTCACTCTCTCTCTCTCTCTCTCTCTGTCTCTCTCTCCTTAGTGAGGCCCTCCGCAACTTTGTGAGACCCCGTTTCAAAATAAAGTATAAAAAATAGGGCCGGGGGCATAGCGTGGAGGTAGAACGCCCCTGCGTTCAATCCCCGGTACCACAAAAAAAAAAAAAATCAAAAGATGTTCAAAGCTTTAGGGTAAATTCTTCTTAAATCAGAAATATAACTGTCTATATAATTTCTATGTATGCACCACACACACACACACACACACACACACACACACACACACGCACACACACCTTCCCCCACACATATCCATATCACAAAACTCTAATAAAACTGGTGTTAATAAGTAAGGATTCCCAAACCGTGCAGTCTGGAATACATTTGATGAAGGAGCTCATACTAACTGACATGTATCTTCAGTGAGGCAAGAGATGTGCATTTTCTACTCACAGGCTTTCGTTACCGGGCACCTGTTTTGGCAGATACCAGGAAACCCATACAGGAAGCTTACACACTTACCTTCTCCACTGAAATGAAAAGAGGCAATGCTTTTTGCACAACTTCATCGCATTATACACTTTTTTCACTGTAATACTTAGTGAAGACATTTGTGAGAAGCAGTATTGGCTAATAAACAGAAGCCACAAGGATTACCAGCACGAACACTAGTAAAAATTAAAAATTAGATGAGAAAAGATTATCGGCTTTTTAAACACAGTATGAGAAGTACACATGAAGGTAGCATTCAGTACTTTGCTTTAAAGTAATTAAATCACATCCCCATTGATAATGTCAAATAATGATGACCTCAGGAATTATCTGGCACCAGGATTCTTTCTTTAATGCTGTAGTTTTTAAAGCTCGGTTTTCATGTTAATAAATACTTGAGTTAGTTCAACATGCTTTCAGTACTTGCCAGTCTTTATGATCTTATGATGTGTTAAAATTTGGGGAAACTTGTCAGTACTAACAGTGTAATAACATAGAAGCCATAAAACAATGTTTCATAGTTTTATTGAGTCTTTTCCCATTTTAATTGTCTGTGGTAAGTACAAGTCTAGTGACTACAATTATGAAGCTCTGCTGTTACTATAAATAGCGGATACAAAGTTGGCTGTCATGCCTTAGACACACACATGCGCGCGCGTACACACACACACACACACACACACACACACAAGGTTTTGCATACTCCTGCATGCAAAAACTACTATGCTATTACAGGAAATATACTTTCCTTTTATTAAAAACACAAGTATGCACAATTAGATTTTATTAAGCTACCACCTATTTAGATAAACCTGAGAAGGCTCAAAATGTCAAGTAACACTGTTTCATACCACTCGTTCAATGGCACTATCAGTCACAAATAAATCTAGTTCAATTTTCTCTATTAAAATCACAGATGATATAAAAATAAACATTTTTTGCAAAAACACTAAAACATAATTCAAATTCACAAATTTTGATATGTAACATATATTCACCTTCATATTAATTTGTGATGCATATAATACAATGTACAACAGAAGAAAAACTGTAACAGAATTCAGCAGCCACATACTAGAATCATCACTAAAAATCTTGAAATTAAAGTTATCAGCTGAACAAAGAAAACATATTAAAATCAATAGCAATGTTGAACTGGCTGGTAGTGTGTTACTTTAAAACTTCACAAAGAAATTTAAAATTTCACAAAGAAATTAAGATTATGCTATTTCACCTTAAGAGGAAACACAATGCATAAAGTTCAGAACTGAGCAGTAACTGGTTGGATCAGTTGCCTTTTTCTATCCCCATTTCCCTTAAGTTTGTCATTAATTTCTAATCTATCTATAATGCCCATCCCAATCGACTTATAAAATATAGGAGATCACCTGAATGTAAAAAATCTCTTTTGCCTTTCGGAGTGGAAGCTCTGACCATAGTTGGGGGGAAATTCTAAACCTCTCGAAAAGACAACATGAATTTTCTATGGTATATATAAAATGTAGACAATATAGACCTGGTCTTGCTAAGATATTTTATATTCACTATTGATCTTATAATAACCTGACACCAAATTGTGCCTACAGAGAAAGAATCCTAAACAAAAAGGCAAACATGCAAATGCATTTCTAGGGAAAATTAATCACTCGTACCGCAACAGATTTTCATATTTTAAACCAAAAGAACTCCGAAGACAAACATTTCAAGATACTGATACTTGAAAAAGCATAATAATATACAACTCTCATTTTATCTATGCATCATCATATATTATGTAAGTACAACAGTGTGACATATTAATATTATACATTGTAATAAATATATTTTACATCTGTATGTTGGAGCTTTCAAGAAAGTTTTGCAATCTGTACAACTGGAGAACTGTGAGCTTCATCAATAAATACTAATACAATAGTAACAATCTGACCAGCAAAGCGAAAGCTTCAATAGATCCTAACTAGTATCCTATCTTTCAGTATTGTCACTAGTTGAATTCCAGCTGTGTAAGTACTGACATCTGTAGTAACCAAAGCCTGTGAATGTCCTGTCTGAGAAGACAGATAAGATGCATGCAGATCATGACCCGTCCACATTACAATTGCTGAACCTTGTAAGAATTTTTAGCCAAGAACTAGATTGAAGAGTCCTGGAAAATAGAGCAGCAGACTTTGTGTACTCCTGGCTGTCCTTATTTTTTTAAATATATCCCTATGACTGCAAAATATGGATGTCCTCTAATCATTTTTAATCCATGAAGAATGGTCTTCAAAGGGTCAAGAGTCTCACAACTGACTTGGTGGCCACGTCAAGATTTTGACTCTGAATTCTGACCTGCAGGCTGTATTTCTTCGTAGTTTCTTTTTATTTCGGTGTCAATACAAATTGATGTTTAAAGAGTCAAAGATGCCGATTTGTAACCAATAAAAAAGTTGAACTTGACACTAAGATACTTTTGTAGTGTAAAATTTAGTTAACTGGCAAATTCTATAATTTCAGAGGTGTTTTCATCCAAATGACAACAGATTCCTGCCTCTGCTATCAAAATACTTACACAAATCCTCCTATGGCAGGAATTAACTTTTCATCCAGTAGCACACTGCTTCGTTCTGCCCTCTGTGTGGGTTCACCATTAGGACAGATCTTCCCAGAGACTTCCTTTTGGCCTGGAAGAAGGTGGCAAGATCATTCTTATTACTATTTGGCAAGCATTCACATCCCATTTTCTGCTACATGCTATAGGAAGCAAAGAAAAAACACTTCAGATTAAACACGGCAAGTAGTAGCAGGGCATTTCAAGTCACTGTCCACCACTTGGATCGATGCACACCCCCACAGAAAGTTCTCTGGAACCTAAAACCAGGTATTTAACACGCACTCAAAAGCAGGCTGTGTACCCTGAGCCCTAAAAGCAAGAAAATGTCATTAAATGGAGAGGAACTATTACAGAAATGAGTACCATTAGGCTGTGAGTTCAAGTATAGTACAGGCTGTGGAGTTTTGATCAGTTTTATAAATATTGACCTTGTTTGAAAGGGCCAATACAGTCAAGATGTATTTTAAAGTTTATCTTTTAAGATGCTAAAATGGACAATGTCGTATGAGCCTCATCATATGAAAACTTTGTAATCCCCCTTCCCTTGAAATGAGGAAGTGTAGAGTAGGCTATTTCTTGACTTTGTTTCCATAATCCTGTGCATTAAGAATGAACATGTAAAAAGAACCACTACGGAGGAAGGCTAAACACAGCTTTTCCTCAAGGATCTTAGTGGCTGGAGTTTGGATCAACTAAAGCAACTCTGAAAGTCCCACAACCCTCCACCCACCAGGGCACAGCAAGAACTGATGTCAATACCTGAATTCCCTGTCCTCCTGTCCCCAAGTTCTTTCCTAACTGAACATGTCACCCCATGTTGCTTTACTTATAAGGTGCTTTTCAAACAGGTGATTGCAAAGTCTGATGCTGGTTTCATGGGGACTAGTTTTACAACTAAATATTCACTAGATATTAGATTGGCTTATTTGTGGTTATTAACTGTGTTTCTTCATAATTCTCATTACATAACACTTGAGCATTTCAAGGGCTAGAAATGCAGCAGTTCAGTCTTTATTGAAAATGAAAGCTGTTGAAATACTACAAATTTTTCCTGAAAACAAATAAAGAAAACACTGATCAGTCCTCTTGTCACTATTAGTACTTTGATACTAATTTGGTACTTTGTACAGGTTGCTTTTGGTTTTGGAAACAGCCAATTTTCAGTGCTATGGTACATTAGGTACTTAAAATTAATCTTCCACATTTCTCTTCCCATGTTTCTTTTCCCTTTAAATGTTAGGGTATGAGATTTGTGGAAAGATCATAGATTCCCATTCTATCCACACAACCTATACAAATTCTGCCTACTTCTTTTTTATATTGCATTTGATTGTAATTTAAAGTCCTTATTCTAAAACTTTCCTACCTCCAGTTGCCTCCTATAGTTAAGGCTATGCATTGTGAATGACTTTCAACCACTCCTCTTCTGAAAAATACTCTCCTCCTGCCCCACATCCCTCAATCTGCCAGCAGTTATTCAACTTCACTCAAACTTCAGCCTGTAATTTAACTGTGATTTTGTAAAACTGTTTTTACAGATGTGTGAGCACTTGTCCTGGAATACAAACAACGTCCTAAGGCATTGCACAGTGGTGGTGGAAGTAAGCAGTCTTTATCACAGGAAGTCTAACAGAGCTTAGGGTGTTTACAAGGAAAACACATGCACTTTGATGATTCTGAGTACGTTCTACCACCAAGATAATATGTGCAGACTTCCACCCTCAGACGTTCAGCACCCAGGATATAGTGAGCAGTTTTTTCAGAAATAACTGGAAAACAATCACATTTCAGGCTTTCAAGTTCATTGACTTTGTCTATCAAATTCCCCAAAGAAAGTCAGTTGGCTACTGTCTATGTCTATAAGGAACTGGAGAAGACATACAGCTCAGAGGTCTGTTCATTCTTGATTGAATGAACCAAGATTAGCATTTTGTTATACTATGGCTAAATATTTTTGAGAATATGGATTTTCAATTCGCTCATACCAGGGGTTATTTAAAAACAACAAAGCTTGGACAAATCACAAACTCAAATTTCAGGTGGCTAGTTTTCTTGGAAAAGCTACTAATATTAAAATAGCTCCGGTTTTCATGTGTGCACACACACTTCTGGTAGAAAAGGCTTGCAAATTTATTTTAAAGGCAGACGGGAAAGTAAATGTTTAACTAGGTAATATTGTTTTATTATACATACTTCTAGTCAGTAAGAAGGAAGACTGAAAAGAAACCCAAAGAAACTGAATGTGGATGTGAGCATTTCTATACCCCCCCTCCCCTTTAACTCACTACTTTTTTGGTTTGAATTTTCTGTAAACTTAACTAGAAACTTAAAGGGGAAGAAAGCACTTCCATTAAGCATCCTACCATGTTACAAAAGTGAGGTGTTGGGGATTCTCCTGTCTTCACAGGCTGGTATCTCCATTTTGCTTGAACTCAGATAAAATATTGAGGGTCATGTCTTCACTCTTGGACTGCAAATTTGCCTCGCTTCTTCTGGAAGCTTTCCTGGTGGCTCGGGAGAGCCTTCTCCTGAAGGTATCTCCTGCCAAGAAATACAGAATGGGGTCCACACAGCTGTTGAGACTGGCTAGTCCTCTTGTCACTTGGTAAGTGGCATAAACTCTGTCATTGAAAGCACACATTTCTGGGGTCTGAAAATCCAGTCGGGCCCTTAAGTTCATGGTCTTCATCACATGGAAAGGGATGTAAGACACAGCAAAAACGGTGAGTACGATAATCACCAGGTAAATCGATTTCCTCCTCAGAGGTGAGTTGTCCAGGTCTTTGTAAATCAAAGCTTTCACAATTAATCCGTAACAGCCCAGGATCAGCACCAAGGGGACGCAGAACATGGTCACGGTCGTGCACATGCTATAAATGAAGTAACTTCGAAGGTACTCGTCCGAGGTGGTGTCATAGCAGGTGATAGTTTTGTTTTTCCGAATCCCGGTGCCGGAGTAGAAGAGGATAGGGGAGATGGCTACCACCACGATGAGCCACACCAGCACGCTGATGTAGACCGCGTTCTTCTTCTTGAGCCGGCCCAGGGACTTGAGCGGGTACACCACGCCGCTGTACCTGTGCGCACTGATGCAGGTCAGGAACAAGATGCTGCCGTAAAGGTTCACGTGGAAGATGAACCTCTGCAGCTTGCACATGCCATCCCCGAAGATCCAGTCCGTCTTGTTGAAGTAGTAGAAGATGAGGGCTGGCAAAGTCAGCACGTACAAAAAGTCGGCCAGCGCCAAGTTGAACATGTACACAGAGATGCCGCTCCACGGTTTCATATGGAAAACGAACATCCAGATGGCCACGCTGTTTCCCAGGAAGCCGATGATGAACACCAAGATGTACACGGCCGGCAGGTAGTAGAACTGGAAGCCGGTCTTGGTCAGGGCGCATTTAAATGAGGTGGCCACGGCGGCGGTGGCGGCCACCGTGCTGTTTCCCCACGGCGAGCCCGGGCCCGCCAGCCAGGAGGCGTTCGTCCCGTTGGGGACAGCCGACCACAGCGCTTCTGTCATTGTCTTCGCCCCGTCTTAGGCGGCAGCTCCGAGGCGCGGGCGGTGGCGAGAGGGCGGCGGTGCCCAGGGGCGCAGTGAGCCTCGGCGAAGCTCCAGAGTGGAAGGGATGGGTGGCGGGGGTCCCCGCGGACAGGGGAGCGCGGGGGCTCGCCCACGCCGGCTGCAGCCGCGCGGTCTCCGGGGGCCATGAAATCCACCCGGGGCAGCGGCTCGGTCGGCTGGAGGGCGGGCCGGCAACTTCCCGGTCAGTCCGGCGGCGCCGCGGTTACACAACAGGGCGCACAGGGCACCGACAACTTTCCAACTGCGCTTTCGCCGAGGTCCGCGGGTCCGCGCTGCGGAGCACGCCCGGTGCGCGGCGAGGTCCCGCAAGCTCGCTCAGCCGCGGTCCGGCGTGGAGAGGAGAGGGCGCAGCCCAACCTCCCGCTCCCCAAGATCAACTCCGCGGGGGCATCGTCCTCCTCCTACCTCGGAAGCCGGGAGCGTGGCTTAGGGCGCGGCGCCGCTCCCTCCGGCCCCTCGGGCCCTGCGCTCAGCCCCTGGGCGCCATCGGGGCGCGCGTGGCCGCGGACCCTCGCGCTCCTAGCTGGCGTCCGGCGCGCCGTCCATGCAGGTCGAGGGCGCTTGCCGAGACCCGCTCCCACCGCGGGGCAGGCGGAGGGCCGGGCTCCGAGCGACGGGGCGGGGTTTGGGCACCCGGGCGCGTCCGCGGGAGGCGAGGGGCGTGCCTGCGCCCTGCCCTCCGGCTCTCCAGGGCGCCGAGGGCCGGGGCGAACGCTGGGCAGCGGGTCTTCGAGGTCCCCGGGTGCGCTCAGCCTCGGCCCGGCTGCTGGAGTCGGAGGCAGGGGCCGAGGGTGCGCACGGTCAGGGTGGCCGCTGGCGAGCGATTGGCCAGCCAGCGCAGCGCCACTCTTCCGCCGGTTATCTCTGCAAAGTGAAGTTGCTGACACACAGGAAACCCTCCCGACCGCTCCGAGCCCGAGGTCTGTAACTCCCGAGCCGACCGATCGGAAGCAGAAGTCGCCAGGGCCCCCGGCGCAGCACTAGGTGCTGGCAGGCGGTGCGCCCGGCAGTCCCAGCTGGGAACGCCCTGGCGCTGCGGAGCGCTGCTTCCCCGGCACTTGCTGGAACCTGCTGCTCCAGGAGTGCGCGTCGGGAGGGGCCTGGGGTGGCCCTGCCCCTTCGCGTCTTGTCCCTTTCGCGTTCTTTTATTCCGAAACTGGTTTTTACTTAATTAAGCAAATGCTGATGAACCGAAGTCATTAGTAACGACAGTGTGAGGATGTCTAAAAGGGTCTGATAAAAATGGCATTCGTTAATTTGACAAGTTGCTTCAGTACAATTTGACTGGATAAATACCCAGCGCCCACTGGGCGAGGCGAGCTCCTCAAATCCTCCCGTTAAGTACGTTTAATTAAACATCAGAGACAGCAGCGAAAACGTCATTCGAAATCAAACCTTTTAGGAGTAACTTGAATATTAAATACAACTCCATATTGATAGATGTAGAGAAAAATTACAACTCCAAAGTGATGAAAGGGTTGTGTGTGTGCGCGCGGGGGGCAGGGGGGTGTTAACAATCATAGTTCTTAAAGTGATTAGTTACCATGACCTCTGGTAAGTAGCTTTAAAATACAAACTGAGGACTTCCTTAATTACTACATTCATTGAAAAACTCGGGTTTACTTATTTATTTATTTATTTTCCATGAAGGTATCAAAATTTTAGGCAATGTATTTCAAAAATGTATTAAGAGTTAATTTAAGCCAGGCATGATGATACACACGTGTAATCACAGTACTTAGGAGGCTGAGACAGGAGGATGGCAGGTTGGAGGCCAGCCTCAGCAACTTAGCAAGGCCCTCAGCAACTTAGTGAGACCCCGTTTCAAAATAAAAAATAAAATAGGGCTGGGGGTGTATCTTGGTGATAGAACGCTCCTGGGTTCATTTTCTTTTACCATAAAAATCAGTAAGTTTAATTGAAAACTAAATGAATTGTTTGCTGTACAAGAACATATTAAATGGGCCCACACAGGAATGAAATCAAACACTTCTTGACAATTTTTATATGGCATATTATCAAAGGCTATTCTCTAAGGGGACAAAAATCCAAGAACAAAATATATATAATAAAGTTTTCTTTCTGGTCCTAAATGGTACATCATAGTGTTCCCTTAAAAGCCAGGCATGGTGGCCCACGCCTCTAATCCCAGTACTTGGGAGGCTGAGACAGGAGGATCACAGGTTCCAGAACAGTCTCAGCAAGTAGTGAGACTCTCATCAACCTAGGGAGACTCTGTTTCCAAATAAAAATAAAATAGGGCTGGGGGTGTAGCTCGGAAGTAGAATGCCCCTGGGTTCAATCCCCAGTGCCACACACAGACACACACACACACACACACACACACACACACACACACACACAAAACAGTGTTCCCTTAAAAATGCTCAAAGGAAAACCACAAACTCCTGGCTTTGATACCAGAAAGGAAAATACCCCACAAGACCCAGATGGTCCTTTAGAGAAACACATATAGGAAGGGCCATATCCAAACACACAGTCTGAATACACTGGTGTTATGAGTTGTAGTGAATTGGACATCATGAAAGCCAATAATAAAACCAGAGTAAATAACTCAAGCAAAGGGTAAAAATGTGGCTGTTTTGCAGTCTTGAGTATCCTTTATGTGTCTTTTCAGTCTTCAAATTAAATGACTATAATTCTGTGCCTTCACATGAACCATTTTTATATTATTTGATTAGGATGGTACTAACTGGGATGAATAGTCTATTAAGAGGGAAAAAGGATAAGCCCAGCTACTCAGGAGGCTAAGGCAGGAGGATTACAAGTTACAGGCTAGCCTGGGCAATTTAGTGAGACCCTGTTTCAAAATTAAAAATAAAAAGGGCTGGAGGTGTAGCTGAGACATAAAATGCCCCTGGGTTCAATCCCCAGTACCACAAAAATAAAATAAAATAAAAAAATTAAAAGGGCTGGGTATGTAGCTCAGTGGTAGAGCATTTTCCTACCATGTGCAAGGCCCTGGGTTCAATCCCCAGCTCAGCAAGAGAAAAAAGGAAGTGAATAAAACCATTAAGAGTGTCGAGGTTGGTCAATAGGTCTTAACTCCTCACTCCTTTGTATTTTCCATTTGCAAGATAAGAAATATATCTAAATATACCTTAGAAATTTCATCTAAAAACTCACAATATGTCCATACATGTTCTTATTTGGATGCCAATTAGAGATGCCTTAGAAGTATTACATAATATGCTCCATATATTCAATGTTTGCCTCAAACATTCTGTGTTGATTCGTTTTGTATTTGAGTAGCAATATGTTGAGGCTCAGATACCCCGAAGAGGGGCTTGTTGGTGTGCTGCCTCCTCTGAATTGAAGGAGAGAAGGCTCTCTCTGACCTTCTCCTGCTCTCCTGCCTCCCCCTTTTCTTCCTCCCCTGAAGTGAGTCATAGAAATCAGAATTCCTCTTCCCCAAGGCAGGTCACAGAAACTAGAGCTCTCCTTCCCCAAAGCTAGCCATAAGGCCCCAAAAGGTTACTCTCTCCTTTCTCCCTTGAAGACCTTCATTCCAGAGGGTCCTGCCCCATGACTGGCTGGAAGAAACAGTCCACAGAGGCTAAGAAGAACCAAAGCAGACAAGACTTGCTGGGTTTCCCCTTCAGCATGTTCCCCTTAGCTGATAATCCTTTTTATCTAATCACATGGCTACATGCAACTCTTCATAAAACCTAAGCACCAAAACACAGTTTCCCCTGCGTCACAGGATCATTTCTGAAGGCTTCCTCCATGTCACATAGAACTTTGGTTAAATCAAGTTGTGTTTTTCTCATGCTAACCTGTCTTTTGTTACAGGTAGGTTGGCCATCACCCCGGAGGATGAGAAAAGCTATCATGAACCTTTCCACCTCTGCTGATGAAAGTTGCCAGCCTTCAAGATATTTATAATTCAGTTGGTAATGCAAAGAATGTACATAGCTAATTATCATAATAACAACATATAGCACAGCGATAATAATAATAATACTTCCTTTATAGTCAGCGCTGTGCACACCTAAAGAACATTGTCTGCTTTACTTCTTGAAAATATCCTATGACAGCAATTGACAATTATATTCCTATTTGGTGATGAAACTCAGGTACATAGAAGTTAAGTAACTTACCCATAGTCATACACTAGAAACTGGGATTTATTTATTTATTTATTTACTGGGGATTGAACTCAGAGGCATTCTACCTTCAGAGGCATTCGAGCTACACCCCCAGCCCGATTTTATTTCTTATTTGGAAACAAAGTCTCACGAAGTTGATGAAAGTCTTATTACTTGCTGAGGCTGTCCTTGAACCTGTGATCCTCCTGTCTCAGCCTCCCAAGTACTAGGATTACAAGCATGCTACACCAATGTCCCGCCAGAAACTGGGATTTAAATGTAGGCCATCTCTAAAGCCCACACACTTATGCACTGTCCTAGGATGAAATACAAACATTTAAAGGCCACTGATAGGAAGTTTAACTTTCAGTGGCCAGTAAAGATTGAATATAGAAAGGACTATTCCCAGAAGTCTTCAGACAAGATAGAAAAGTTTGAGCCAGATCTTGAAGGTTTAATAATCAAAGAGTATTTCAGAAGCTTCCCAAATATTTTACTTCTTTGCATAGGCTGTGTAAAGATAGACAACAATTTACATAAAATCCAAAAAAGATAAACAGCAATTGGAAGTCAGATCTGTTCGGCCTTAGGCTCATAAACAGAAAGGCTACCCTTCTTATATTTATACAAATTCTCACCACCACCTTTAGAAAATCTCTTCTTTTTCCTTGTTTAAAGCCACAGAAAGTCTGACAATCATTGAGGATAAGATCGTTGAAAAAATTATAATTAAGGGCCACAAGTAGAAAGCAACAAACACAAGATTTGCCTGAAGAAATACCATTGTACAGATGCCAAAGCTAGTTTTGATGGCAACATTAAAGAAGGGAGAGTCAGTGGGCAGGAGAACCATTAAGATTTTATAGGTGAGAGACATTGAGACCCTGATTAAAAATATAGGGTCTGTCTGTGCGTACTGAGATATGATAACTTCCAAGATAAACCTTAGAAAAGTGAGATTCTTCCCTCCCCAAGAAGAGAAGAGGAGAAGAAAGAAGTCTAGGAAGTTTCCTGCAGAGATCTAAGGTAGCCGGAAAGAGGAAGGGAGCCCACTGAGAAAGGACGAGAGGGTTGTCCTGCCAGGAGGGCCCAGCTGCTCCTATAAATTACACACTTGTCATGCATCCAGTCATAGGCTTCCTGAAATTTATTTCATTAAGAATTACAGCAGGGGTGGATATAGGACACAGGATACAGACAACAGGGT